>JAGFBZ010002517.1:0-123965 GCA_018398805.1 Hirundichthys speculiger
CTGAAGCTATGGAAAGATCAATGATAACCAACAAGAAGTTTTATATTTTAGTCAGAAACCTAGCTCTTCAAGTGAACAAGTACCACCGGAGCCATATTAGGTATTTTCTTTCTAAAGGTAACCACTTTCAATGGTCGGTTGGTTGTTTGTCAATAGCTGGAAAGTTTTAACATAATCAGGTTCTTTGATATCTGAGTCAGAGCAGATGATTGGGCATTTGTAATTATTACGTGAATCATGTAATCATTGTATAATCCAAAGTGAGACCAAGAGGGAGTCTTCACTGTAAATGAGTGTCTACTATAAGTCAGATGCAGGGGTAATGTCTACTTCTGCAATATTACAGCATATCTTTTATTATGTATATATTATACTATGATTTTTTTTTTAAGGGCAAACATTCTGATTTTTATACTTTCAAAGGTTAAAAGTTTTCTCAAACTATACCATACCATCATATGAGCAGTCATACCAGGAGCTTCCAGAGATTTTTTTTTTTCCCCAAAATAGATGTAGAGGGAAGCCTTTAACTAGATTTTGTTGATATATATATTTTTTAAATGTACTGTGAGGTTTTTGTCTTTTGTGTCTTGTCCAGATCTGAAGTGTAAAATGATTCCATGTCCATTATTCTCATATCATTGTCTGATCTCTCTAACTTGAGGAAAATTGACCTGCCACCTAACCAAAGCTAACATTTTCCCTCTTTGTCTCACATTTCATTTACCCACAGATGTTTCGGAAAAAAGCCTCTTCCTCCTTGAGAATGGGAAGGATAACTGAAAGCGCTGGATGTAATGATACTTTTTTTACTCTGTAGAAAATAATGTCAAATGATGGACATTCAACTGTGTCAAAAGAAATCACCTAAAAAAATTAAAGGCACACCCAATCTTGTTCAAATAAAACACACTATTTTCTTCTTTCTCAAAACTGTAAATAAGATGTCAATGTGTAAAGTTCAAACTTCAGAACAGGTCTGAAAATATCATAAATGTTTTTCCTTCAGAGTTAATGCATCTTAAGTGGTTTCAGCTTTGGCAACGTTGAATGTCTCGATTAAAACTGTCTAAAGCAGTGGTCCCCAACCTTTTCTTTTTGTTTTTTGGTGCCACGGACCGGTTTAATGTCAGGCGATATTTTTACGGACCGGCCTGAAAAATGTGCCGCAGATAAATAAATGATAGGACCTGCATAAAAACTGTGGTATATTCTATGTTATAATGAATATAAATCCGCTGTGTATTCACATGCAACTTTATTAGTAGCATCCTCGTAACGTCGCACCAACAACAGAACTTCGGTAACAGACGTTTGTTTGTTTTTACTCATTTCAAAATAAATCATCATTTAAACTTGGAAAATAGGTCAAACCATAATAATGGAATGGATTTATTTTTGCTCTGTGGCCCGGTACCGAATGACCCACGGACCGGTACCAGGCCAGGAACCGGGGGTTGGGGACCCCTGGTCTAAAGTGTAAGAATTTTCAGATGCTATTTTCTGTTTTCAGTCTGTTTTTTTTTTTTTTTCTCATTTCATTTTTTTTTTTTTGTGCCAATATCCACGTGTAAAGTCATGGGGAAAAAAGAAAAAAAGATCGTTCTTATGTTTTACTTACCAGGACTTAATAAAAAAAATTCAGGTTCTTAACATGCCTTTAAATGTTATTATGTATATATATATATATATATATTAGGGCTAGGGCAAGTTAACGCGTTATTATCGCGTTAACTCGTTAATTTATTAACGCCGACATTTATTTTTATCTCGTTAACATTTGTTGCTCACATGCTTTTGTTTTGAAAAGTCTGTTTACTGGCTGCTGTGGAACCGGAAGACAATTGGCAGGTAAACTTGCGGAAAAGTTTAAAACAGACATGGAGAACGGTAAAAAAATCTGTGAACTTTACTGTTCGGGTAGAAACTCAGGTAGAAAATATTAACAATTATGTCTGAAAAAAAAAAAACTTTCAAAACCCCTTTGTTCAAGACGGTCGCGTCATTCCTCCATTTATCATCAGATCTGCTCCATGTGTTTACTGTCCTGCTGTTCTCTAGCTGGTTACTGCAGTGCGGCTCCATCTAGTGGCACAGATGTGTAATGACAACAGAAAGTCTGTTTCCTTGATTATAAAACAACATTTCAGGGTCACATAAACCAGACAATAAAAGATATTAAAAACAAATTCAGTCCCGTGGCCTGTTTGCTAAAATTGAAATATGAAAAAAAAAAAAGGCATTTTTTTTGTTTTTTTTTGTGTTCAGATTAAAAAAACAAAAAAAATAAAAAGTCACTTTTTAATTTTTTTAAAATTTTTGATTGACAATTGAAAATGGAAAAAACAAAATGATACACAGATAATTATGAATTGATAAAGTTACAGAACTCTTAACATGGACATCTTCATTTTAAAGTTCTCCCAGACGGAGGATTCAAGAGAAACAAGGTTATTTGTAACAACTGACAAGTTGAACTCCCCGTTAAAAGTTTCTGCTGTTACCTCAGAAATTAACTGTTTTAATGTTCTGATTGTGGCCTCTAGATTGTTAGGATTTTGTTGGTAGACTTTTTTTATTTTTCATAAAAAAACAGGATGACATTAATGCCCTGGCAGTGGCAATAAGCTTTATTTTATTTGACATTTTTTTTTAAGATGAGATTTACACTAAATATGTGTCACTGACAAGTGGCAATGTCAAAAGTGTTAAGTTATGACACTTTAGGTTATATGGCAGCAGAACATTTTAGTAAAATTGCATTTTACACTACTTTTGAATCAATTATTTGATTTTGCGTTATATTAATCAAAAATAATGTGATTAATCGCGATTAAAATTTTTAATCGTTGCCCAGCCCAAATCATTTTCCACTGCACCACTATTTGTCAAGGAAAACAAAATAAAAGGAGAGAAAAAGAGAATATGCAAGTGTGTAAAAAATAAATTAAAAAAAAAAAAATTAAGCACCCTTTAAGAGTTTGGTGGTCCACACAAATGTGTGCTAATATAATGAAGGACATCAGTAGTCATTGTAACTGTTTATGGGGCATCCAGTGAAATATTTGGAATTTAAGAAGTTCAACCCAAGAGGGCCGACCTCTTCCTCAATCCTTTCAGCGATCTTGTCTCCACTTATGATGATGGGGCTGGTTGAATGAAAACTACCTTTCCAAACCATCTGGTAACGGTATGCACTGCTTTCACTGTTTGGCAAACCCCCCCCCCCCCCCCCCCCCCCCCCCCCCCCCCAAAAAAAAAACAAAAAAAAAAAAAAGACCTTGGCAAAAACAAACAAAAAAAAAAAAAATAAAATGATGAGATAAATATAAACATTGGAGGAGGTAAGGATGATTGTAGCGTCTCTGTTTAGTGTTTGTATTGTTTACCTTTCCTAGTAGAGGTACGTTTTTTGTTTTTGGCCTCTTAGATGTTCCTGAAAGTGTTTTTCGCGAGGCATATTAGCACAGCTAACTTTTTCGTATTCAAATTTTTCTTTGTATGCAAATCTCCTAAAGATACCAGATACGGTAGCTTGCCAAGTCGAGGGCAAAAGAAGCACTTGTTGCCACACATCAACCTGGAAAGGCCTATAAAATAATTTGGACTTAATTGTGCTACAGTGAGAAAGATTGTTCACATGTGGATTCAGACAGTTGACCTTGATCTTTAGACGTCTAACATTAAAGAACCTCAACCTGACTGACTAAACCAAACTTACTGCCACCACAGCTGTGCACACATCTGCTTTATCACATGGAATCCTCCCCTTAAGATATCTCTTTAAAATTTCAGCACACAAGTATATGGTGAACACATCTATAATCTACATATATATTATTTAGTCCCTCTCAAATGAGTATCTCGAATAGTTTAATACAGGAGTTATAAAGAATGCAATCACTTAACCCTAATAGTCTGATCAAATTTAGTGTTTTTTTTTAATCACTGTTTTGACGCCAAAGTCAAATTTTGCCTGTAGACAAGATCAAACTTTGCTGGTGACACTGACTTTGCTATAAATTAGAGGATTTTTCTGTTAAGACTGGATTTGAGAATTTAAGACATTGTCTATGAACTATCCAAAGTGCTTCGTAAGTGAAATAATTACATTAAGTGATGAATCCAGACATGCTCAAATTTCTTATTTATTTGGGTGTTTTAAGTAGTCACATATTTGGCCACTTTGCATTAAAAAAAAAAGTGGAAAAAATAATTGAATTCTGTCCCAGTACGATCAAAAGGAAACACTGGCAGTGTTGTACAACCATCAGTTTGATAGTTGCTGGACATTTAAAGATGGCAGGGGTCCAATGCTGATTCGTCTGTTGATGTTTCAGACAACTGCCACAGTCTGCAGACTTCAGTTTGAACCGGGTGACAATGGTGGGGTGTCTGTGTTCTGGCTTTGAGGGTGCAGGATTTTTTTCTGGTGTTATGGCATTTTCAGGCTTGTTCAGGGTCTTAACGGCTTTCTCGATGGGCAGGGATGATCGTGAACTGTCATTTTGGATCGCTGACCTTTTTCTGTTGTCTCTCTATTTCGTCTCCTTGTACCCATCTGCCTTGGACCCTTGGATTTATTCTCCTCTTGAACATTTACTCTGATATAACTCATCCATCACTCCCATTCTCTTGAGTCATTCTTCCTCTGTCTTTATCCTTGCAGGGATTATCGACCGAGGGCGGAGCTTGTCATTCCATGAGGTTGGTGGCCAGCGTGACAAAGACATGAGGGCAGCAGCCGAAGAGTCCTCCAACAGCAGCAACAGCGTAGGAAGTGGTGGCAGCACGGTGCTGCAGCGCCTCCTGCAGGAGCAGATGAACCGGAATTATGTGCTCCAACAGCAGCAACAACAACCTGGAGGAGGGGGAGGAGGAGGAGGAGGAGCAGGAGGGGTGGGCGGCGGAGGAGGATATTCAGTACAGGGACAGGTAAGCTCCTCTGACGATCACTCCATGACTGCCCACATTGCTCGTCAAGAACCTCAGGGGCAGGAGCTGCAGACGGACAATGGTCTGGAGAAGCTGGGCTCCACAAGAGGAGGAGGAGGAGGTGGGGGTGGGAGCAGGGAGCAGGAGGGGGAGGATGTGTGGGAAGTTGTGGAGGAGGAGGAGGTGGCAGCAGTGGCGGTGGTGGAAGCAGCCTGGGGCAGTGCCCCAATGCTGAAGACCTCCCCACCTACGAAGAAGCTAAAGTGCAGTCTCAGTACTTCAGAGGCCATGGTCCTCCTCCCCCTCCCCAGCCTCAGCAGCAGAACAGCCAGAATCAGCAACCACCAATGGGCGCTGCCTTTTATGTCACTGGGGTGACCAGCGCCAAGGTGCGGACGGAGGGCCGGCCCACGCTGCAACGGGTCAATGGTGCAGGGAAGGTGCACCAGGATGATGGACTGAAGGACCTGAAGCAAGGACATGTCCGCTCCCTCAGCGAGCGACTCATGCAGCTGTCGTTAGCCACCAGTGGCGTCAAGGCCCACCCTCCTGTGAGCAGCACCCCACTGTCGCCCCAGCTGCCCCCCCCAGGGCAGCCTGGCGACTATTACAAACCTCAGCACCGCGGCCCGCCTCCTGACTACCCTTTCAAAGGAATGGGTTCTCCCGGCAAACAGCAGGAGTCAGGGGGCCATTTTTACCAGGAGCAGAGGGGGAGGGAGCACTCGAGGGAGGTGCCAAACGTTCGATACCAGCCCCCGCCTGAGTATGGCTCATTCAGGTAAGAAACACAGACTTGCACAACAATCCTTAGTAAGACATTGCATTCAAATTATGGACTTCCCTAAACCTAACCATGATCCCTGGGTTCCTCAGACTGGAAGCACTGGAGTGGAGGCGTTCCACAGAACCTGAAAATGAAGTGCACTAAACAGTATAGCTACTTCTGAATTGCATTCATTTATCCATAACATAACTTAATGAACTTCCTAGAGTCCTGTTTAAAGGAAGTATAATCACAAGAACTTCAACAATATATTTTACAGCTAACTAGCACTTTTATAGCTTTTATCCTCAGCTGGCAAAGTAAGAACGTAACTCAGTGGAACATCTTACTTTTAAACATCATTTTTCAACTGTCCTTTTCTTAACTCTCTTATAATATTTTACCTATGCTTTATGGTGTGATCTGTGTGTGTCAAACGTTCATTAGTCCAGTTTATCAGGGGCCTTGGACAGTCTCCCTGACCTTGTTATTGTTCCATCATGAGTTGACCTGTCCTGTGGTGTTGGGGGCACTGGCACCTTACCGAGGTGGGACCGGTTGTGTCGCAGCCGCCCTCCCTCTAGAGTCTCCACCTCATAGGTGGTGTCGCAGGACCCACAACTGTCCCCATAGCGTGTGCAGGTCTAATCCACACCTGTTGACCCGGATGAAAAGGTGGCAGGGTTCGAGTGTGGTGTCTCTGGTTGAATGTCTGTTGTTGTTGCACTTTTAATGCTGCATCTTTTTCCTTGAACCTCTCCAGATCCGGCCACTGTGGTCGTAGTTGCTCCGGAGACACTGGGTCTAATTCTTCTGCCCATCAAAAGTTGAGCTGGGGAGCTCCCATGTTCCAGTGGAGTGGCCCTGTACAGACATGGCCAAAAGTCAATGCTTGGAGTTTGTCAGAATTTGTGGGTTTTTGATATCCACCCGCCTCTTGAGGATTGACCTTAAGTTCTCAATGGGATTAAGATCCGGGGAGTTTCCTCGGATCAAAGGCCCAAAATCTTAATGTTTTGTTCCCCGAGCCATTTCGTTATGACTTTTGCTTCATGGCGAGGTGCTCCATCATGCTGGAAAAGGCATTCTTCATCACCAAACAGCCCTTGGATGGTTGGGAGAAGTTGCTCTCGGAGGACGTTCTGGTACCGTTCTTCATTCATGGCTGTGCTTTTAGGGAAGATTGTGAGAGATCCCACTCCCTTGACCGAAAAGCACCCCCACACATGAATGGTCTCTGGATGCTTCACTGTTGGCATGAGACAGGACTGATCGTAGCGCTCATTTCGTCTTCTCCAAATAAGCCTTCTTCCAGATGCCACAAACAATTGGAAAGGGGATTCTTTACCCTAGTCCTCAGGAGTCCAGTCCCTGTACCTTCTGCAGAATACCAGTCTGTCCCTGATGGTTTTACTGGAGAGAAGTGGCTTCTTTGCTGCCCTCCTTGACACCAGGCCTTCCTCCAAAAGTCTTCGCCTCACTGTATGTGCAGATGCCCTCACACCTGCCTGCTGCCATTCCTGAGCAAGTTCTGCACTGGTGGCGGCCCGATTCCGCAACACCTCCAGGAGACGGTCCTGGCACTTGCTGGACTTTCTTGGGCGCCCTGCAGCCCAAGAGCAACTTCTCCCAACCATCCAAGAGCAGTTTGGTGATGAAGAATGCCTTTTTCCAGCATGATGGAGTACCTTGCCATAAAGAGCGTCCCCGTCTTCTCCACTGTGTGACTCACCGGGATATCAAAAGTCAGCGGTACCTCGTCCATGTTGGTGATGTGGTTGGGCTGGATATGTTTGTCGGCAATCTTTTTATGGCAGTAGGAGCGGAAGATCGTCAGCTTTTCAATGTAATCCTCTGGAAGTTGCTGCGCCACAGTAGTCCTTGCCCGGACGGAAAGGTGGCAGCGCTTCATAAATCGGAAGCACCAAGGCGGACCTCCTTGAAAATGTTTGATTTTCATCTCCTCTGCGAGCGCCGTTGCCCTCAGACGAATGGTGACGGTAGAACAGCTGTTCTCTGGTCATTAATCCAGTCAGTCTTCCAACTCAGGCCACCTCGCCTTTTGTCCGCGGAAACTCAGCTTTGTCTTCTTGACTTGATGAATCTCATTTCCTTCTTCCTCCACTTGCGAACCATGGATTCGTTTACCTTAAATTCTCTTACAACTGCTCGATTTCCATGTTCCTCTTCGTAGCTGATCGCTTGCAGTTTAAAATGTGCTTCGTAAGAATGTCTCTTCTCAGGTGCCATTTTCACAAGTCCAAAACAATTTTGTTTGCATTGTGCACGTACCGGCACTATATACCTACTGGTGGAACGCCTTTAGCGTCTTCTGTCACGCCCACACTTCCCCCTTTAACGTTCTCATGCTGTCCTCCATCACGGCAGCCTTTCCTCTATATAAACGGCGTGTCGGCAGGAAATGTCACTCAACGTTTACAGATTTTGGAGCTCAGTGCACACATAGGCGCACCCCTTTATAAGGCGCCCCGCCCCTTTTGAAGAAAGTTTAGGACTTTAAAGTGCGCCTTATAGACGTGAAGATACGGTATACCCGCTTTTTTGAGTGTGATCAGTAATTGCCAATAGGTGATACTAAAACATCCAAAATGTTTCAATAGTCATCTATTAAAGAGGCTATTGAACCCTGATACACTGACAAATAGATTCAAATAGAGTCTATTTGAATCTATTTATCATCGTATCAGGGTATCAAAATTCAAATGCAACTCTTTGGTAAAATAAATTACAGATTAAGAGCACATTTTTGTCTATCCCAGGAGATGGAACGAAGGGGTTATCTAAATTTTCACCTTTCCAGAAAATGGTGGTTGCGCACACACACCAAGACGGGGAAAAGGTAGAAATACAGTCATGGAAAAAATTATTAGACCACCATTTTTTCTTCAGTTTCTTGTTCATTTTAATACCTGGTACCACTAAACGTCATCATGTGACTAAAACAGACAGAAAAGAAACACTGAATGCATAAAAGCAGTGTTTTTGGCAGTACAACGCCATAGCTATTGATGTAAAAACTTAAGTGATTTAGGTTATAATCAAGAAAACCATGGAAAGTGGTAAGATATCAGCTCTTAAATAAAACTCTTATGAGCAATCTTTGTGGTTATCGTTATGTTTGTCCAAACAAATGTACCTTTAGTTGTACCAGGCATTAAAATGAACAAGAAACTGAAGAAAACAAGGGGGGTCTAATAATTTTTTCCATGACTGTATATACACCAACAAAAAGAAAAGGCAGAGTATGAGTAATCAAATATGTTTTTTTTTACTGATTGTTGTTCTCATTAAATGCACAGATTACTGTGTGATGTTGTGATTTCATAATCTGGAAACTTTTGGGTAAACTCACAAAACAACCAGAACAGGCAGAGCTTGGAGGTGCTCTGTTTCTGAAATGTCCCTGGAGCAAATGCTCCCTGAATACAGAGCAAAAGCATGACGCAGCACTTGTTCACCTGAAACACTCATGCCTGACCTTTACCATAAGATTAGCCTGGTCCCAGTTCACAACCCTGAACCAAACTGGGGCCACAGAAATGACATCTTGCCTCATTAACCTTGGCTTTGGTCCCCATAATGTTAGTGACTGTAAGAAAAAACAAAAAATAAAAACAAAGCTTCCAAATAAGATAACAAAAATGCAGACAAATGCATATTTTTTGCAGCTGTAGATTAAGAAAAAAGTATCACTTTTTAAAAAAAAGAAAAAAAAATCAAAAGACAGTATACATAGACATACTTTTGATTTCTCCAACTTCTGAAATGCAATAAAAACCCTCAGTGAGAAACAGTAAACGATTTCCCAATAGTGTTCTCTGAAATGAGTGTGACAGGTCCTGTTAGGCTGGTTTCACACCAGATATTAATGTTTACCTCATAGCAAACTGCAGTGTAACGGATTCAAATTCCACCTAATTTTAATCATCAGGTCAGGACAAGATGGGGCATGTCGTGGTTGTCTTTGATGACATTCCTCTGAGGACTAAAGGCAGGGATGGTTGCTTTGTAAAGAGCTGAGCCAGCTGATGCTGACATTTTCCCAAAAATACTCACACAGTGCGTAAGAAAACTGTTTTTCATGTTGTTGAGCAATCTCTATTTTCCAGAACAATAGTTGATTGTGGTAAACATAATGAAATTTGCAGACAGTTCTGCTAGTACTGGGCGGTATGACCAAAAATTTATATCACGGTATTTTTCAAAATTGTATCGGTTTCACGGTACATCACGGTATTTTTATTTTGAAGGCACAACCGGGTGTTAACTACATTTTCTAATCATTTAGAGAGGAGTTGCTTCAGTAAATTGGCTTAGAATGACCTATTTTACTGTCACGTGGAGTGAATATTTGTAGAAAAACATTAATATCTACACTAGTATTAATACAGGTTTGCATGGCCTCACAAAATGATACTATTTACAAAGAGGTGGCACTCGTTATTCTGATTAATTGAAGGAATCAGAATTGTTGCAGTTAAAATACAGAACCCTTTTATTTTTCAAATTTTGCAGACAACTTGAAAAACATATTTTGTAAAAATTCAGCATTAACTACACAATGTAAACAATGTTTTTCGAGATATTTCAACAAATAAATAGTAAACAAAGTATGCAACTTTGTATGCAAAAGCTTGATATTTCGATCCACCGTTTACTTTTTTTATCATAGGCAGTGCCCCTAGCAAACGCGTCTTTATTGTCATCTGACTTGACTTTTCTACAGCACTAACGTTACTAGCGTTAGCCGCAGAGGACGCAGGCCTCAGCTTCATGCATTCCTTGTATTCTAACGAGGGATGCACATTTTGGATTTTTTTTATGACCGTTAACCGACGCCTTTTAACGATTAATAACCGTTAACCGATAAGTCCGGGAGGGTTGGCTGCCGCGATGTTGCGCGCGTTGTCGTGGATGCATACGGACACTTCTCCGTGTATACTCTCGTGGTAATGTGTCCCCGTCAGCTTGTCGCAGGGATGCCGCCGTCACTTTTGATTTATACTAGCGCGGTCTCTGCTACACCACAACGCAAGAGCGACAATCACGAACTAGCTAAACTTACTAAACGTTGTGTTTTTCCACTTCCTCACCATCTCGGCCGTATCCAGACCCACATTCATCGCTATCTCCCTCCATGAATTACTAGAATATGTGCTGTCTTTGTAATTTCAGAACCAGAATCGTACAGATGTGGGTACTTCCTCATTTCTTCAATGACGCGCTCTTTTCTACGCGGATGTAGAATTGACCAATCAGAGGCCTGTTGCACCTGTCGACACGCCCCCATGAGTTGGTTGAATTACGTAGCTTAAAAACAAAATTGACCGTTAGTATTAATCGGTTAGAGTTACTGTTATCGGTTAACGGTTAAACGGTTAACCATGTGCATCCCTAATCTCTAATATTTACCTGATGTAGGTGTTTTGCTAGTTTCACATCCATCTGTTGGATAGCTTGATGCTGGGATTTTTTTGATGAGTCATTTGCCAACCTCGCTCTATTGAAGAGGGGTTATTCAGTATTTTTTTTCCTACAAAAATGTCTCTTCCCCCTAATATTACTGTATAAATAATCACTTTTTATGAATTGTATTAATCAGTGCGTTTACATGGGAAGTTTAATTCCTCTTTAATTCAGAATTAAAGTTAAAGCCGAATAAAAGTTACCATGTAAACACCTAATTCCATATGAAAATGTCAATTCCGAATTAAACTTAATTCCGAAGTAAGTGGCTGGTTTATTCCCATTTTAATTCCGAATTAATTAATTCCGCGGTCAGGTAAACACTCATTCCTGTTTAAATTAATTCCCGTCTTTCTGCGCATGCTAGTTCTCTTGCCCGTCTGTCGCCATGACGCTTATATTCCGGCAGCACGCAGTAAACGGTGTTCAAGAGCAGAGACGATTTATTTAATAAATAGCTTGGAGGAACTGGAAATAATTAAAAGAACAGATGGCAGGAAACATAAAAATTGTGAGCTTTTCAAAGCGGCCAGGTTAAATGAAGGAGGTTTCACAGATAGAGACGCCACCCAGGTCAAAAATAAGTGAAATGTTGTTGCTAACCGAGTTAGCTAAGTTTGTTTTCTTCCGGTAGATGTAAAGACGTCCGCCCCCCCATCCAATCAGAACCCTTCCCAACCCCCAGACCTAAAGCGGAGTTGGATAAAGCCGAACAAACGTGTTTTCCATGTAAACCTTAATTCGGAATTACTATTTCCATGTAAACCCGAAGGAAAATAGTTTAATTCGGAATTATTTAATTCCTAATTATTAATTCCGAATTGAATTGAATTGAATTGAATTGAATTGAAAATACTTTATTAATCCCTTGCGGGAAATTCTTTCGTTGCAGTGCTCCATCCTATAAAACAACAATATTCTACATATAAAATAAGTAAATTAACACTTTAAATACTACACAATGTACAAAAAATTACAAAAAATTACAAATTTACAATTTACAAAACAAATTTACAATTTACAAATTAGGGATTTCAAAATACCCTGTCTAGTAAAAGAAAAAGAAAAGTAACCTAGTGTAAACGGACAGATATATACAGTGAAATAATCCAGAGATAATACAGATTTTACAGATTTAGAGTGATTGGTTGTAAAGTTGATGGCCACTGGCAGGAATGATTTCCTGTGGCGCTCTGTGGTGCATCGAGGTGGAATGAGTCTATTGCTGAAGGTGCTTTTTTGTCTGGCCAGCCCTTCATGGAGAGGATGCGAGGAGTTGTCCAGCATGGCTCTTATTCTGGACAACATCCTTCTCTCCGACACTAAATGGAATTAAAAATGAATTAAAAAACATCATGTAACCGCAGCCAATGTGTAAAAATGTTGACGTCATTACTCCACAGATCCAGTAAGGAAGGTTTGGGTCACTACCAGAGGTCACTTCACCAGCACAGCCCCACCTCGTCCGTCACCTCAGTGGGATCCTTGTCTCGTGCCCAGTCCTCCACCCTCAGCAGCATCCTCAGCGCCTCCCACTCTTCACACCCGTCCTTCCCACACCAACAGCCCCAGAGCCAGGGAGAGCATCTCCCCATCATGGGGCCTCGTAGTCCACAGGGTTCCCAACAGGGGATGGAGCCCGTCGCCCCGGCGCTGCTTCATCCAGCATCGCAGAAGGGTCCCGCCTTCCCTCCCGATCCCTACGGCTCCACCCCGAGGCTGCACCATCACCACCAGCTGCACCATCCCTGTCAGCCACAGCAGCAGTTCCAGGGACCTCCACCGTCCCACCTGTCCGTTCAGGCTGGACATTTCCCCCTGCCGCACTCCTACGCTCACGTGCAAGGGGAGCCCTACGCCATGATGGCCCGCGCCCAGCAGATGGTGGACGTCCTGACAGAGGAGAACAGGATGCTGAGGCAGGAAATGGAGGCGTGTCGTGAGAAGGTCACCAAACTGCACAAGGTAATATCTTCTGCTGAAGGTCTTAATCACACATGAGACTTTTAATTAATAAAAATAAATCATCCAACTGCTGACTGAGAGTCGACCCAGTTTCATGGAAGAACGTAGATGTGCTGTGTTAAGTGTGTGGAGGTAAAACATATAGTTAGACCCGTTAACAGATTTCAGAATCCAAATAGCAGGGAAACAAAGGAATAGCCTGTTAAACTTTTGTTCTTTGTCTGAGCAGCTGGAAACGGAGATCCAGCTGGTGTCAGAGGCCTACGAAAACCTGGCTAAGTCTTCCTCCAAGAGGGAAGCCCTGGAGAAAACCATGAGGAACAAGCTGGAGCTGGAGGTTCGCCGATTACACGACTTCAACCGAGACCTCAGAGGTGAGAGCAGTGAGCTGGGGTAGAACCTCTGATGGTAGCAGATTCCCGTGTGTTATGTATATATATATATGTATATATATATATATATATATATATTTCCCTCAATGACTTACAAATTAATTTTTATTTTTCATTTCATGTAATTTTCTCAATTTCTTTTTTCAATATTCTTTCTATAACTGTTAAAATAAAGCTGCCATAAAAATCTGAGACTGTTCATTTATTTCTTAGTATGACAACTGCCAAAATCAGCGGGGATCAAATACTTATTTCCTCCAGTGTATATATATAATGTGTTTGTGTTTGTGTATGTGTATGTGTGTGTACGTCGACAGATATGTTTCATTCTTGTGTTGCTGTGATGTTTTAAAGAACGCATGGAGACGGCGAACAAGCAGCTAGCTTCGAAGGAGTGTGACGGCTCAGAGGACAACCGGAAGACCATCTCCCAGCTTCTGGCCCAGAGTAAGACACATTAAGATTTATAGTTAAATGCAGTTCAGCTTTGAAGAATCTTTTTTTTTTTTGTCTTATTGCATGTCAGCATGTTGGTTGATGTTGTTAATCCAAAAAATTTGAAAAGGGGTGGAACCGGCAGGCTTGGAAGCTGGCTGAAACATGTTACTGGAACTAAGCTATTTTAGCACATGCCAACCGATGATACTAGTTTATGTTAACTTACTAATCAAATCTGTGCAAACATCCTCATTTCCGATACCACTAACGAAACTACATTTGAAACAAGTATGTCCAGAGCTAAAACAAGGACTGGGAGAGCTCTGACTGGCACCACCAGGACGCCTCAATGGGCTGAAACTCTACCAGTTGACTGTGGCGTTTGGGTCCTCTGGGCTTTTCAGAACTGGGTTCCAGTGGAGGTCCAGGCAAAGTTAATTTGTCCGAAGACGTGCAGGTCCAACCTGCAAGGGGGCTTAGCTGCTCTGACCAGGGGCGGAGCTTCAAAGGCGGGCTGGGGGGGGGCAGTACTCCCCCGGCCCGGCCCGGCCCGGGCTCAGGAGGGCCCGGTGAAAGCCAAAGAAACAGACCTGTCCTCGGGCATCAGTCACACCTAGCGCACTACTGGATACAACAACTTCTGTGAAAAGTATAGGCGCTACGTACGAGGTCATGTATAACCCCCCCCCCAGCACCAGCCCCTAAATTTGGAAAAATTTGTTGTTTTATATAATTTTACCTGATGTACAAAAAAAAAAAAAAAAATCACCCCTATAAAATTGTCACGAATATGAAATATGAAATGTCGGATTTGGGAGATTTTTTATTTATTTATTAATTTTTTTTAATTATCATATAATTGCCCTATTAAGCAAACTGAGCACTTCAGAAATCGTCTCTTTAAATGGCATTTGGACAGTCAGTAAATCCTGTCCAGAACCAGTCAGGTCAGATTGATCCATTATTCCAGTCAGACCAACGTTCTTCATTCATGTGGACTCGGAAAACTCGGAGGTTACGTTGCTAAGCGAGACTAGAAGCAGGACTTAGTGATATCTACGCCAGGGACGAGGCAGACGAGCGTACGTTTACATTTACTACCTGCATTTACCGGTGGATTTAATTTGGTGAGTTATGGCTTCAATCGTTTTCATACTTAGCGATAAAACAAAGTTACTGCTGTTCGCTACAGCTAACGTTGAATAGGCCCTCTGGAATCCGCCATCACGGAATTGAAGATTAAAAACGGAATTCACTCTAAATGCGCAATGTGACCGAACTGAACGGCAATTTGCGTAAACCCGCAAACTTTTCTTCAAACGCTACCCGCATGTCGGCGCGTACAAGAGCGCGTCCAAATGGCATCAATGTGCGTCCACCTGGTCACATGTGCACAAACGGCTCCACCTCTGGAATTAACTCTTGTATAAAAAGCGTGATTTGGCCTCAGTTGAACCCCTGAGAAAATAGCAGAGATCGTCTTAAACGGGTTGATTACCAGTTAAACCACAGACGACCAGAGCGTGTTTACTGGGACGACACCAACTATCTGGGACTTTCAGGTAGCAGCAGTGTTGGACAAGTTCACTTTCTACCCGAACTAGTTCAGTTCATAGTTCACAGAAATAAAAATGAACTAGTTCACTTCATCATTTCAAAAAATGAACTAAACAGTTCATTTCTAATTATTTTTCCTTATTCTTTTTAAATGTTGCTGCGAGCAGTTATTTGTCAAAATGATGGCCGCTGCCCATATAAACGGCAATTATTTTATCTGTCGAAAACTATGTGTCCAATTCAGAATCCTGAACCAACCAGGGTTCACATTAGCATTGAAACAGAGTTTCCGCAGGGTTTTAAAGAGTATTAAAAAGTGATAAATTAAGTTGCCAAATTTAAGGCCATTAAAAGTGTTAAATTCACTGTCAGAAAAAAAAAATAGGTATTATTTTTTCAGACTACGAGTCGTCCTATTTTGATCGAAATTCATTCTGTTAAAGTTGGCGTTAGCATCAGCACACAATCAAAGATGTTCTACTTTGTACGTTTAATGCTGTTCAGAAAGCTAATACCAGTTTATAATGCACAAATTGTTCATGTTTTGAATGCCCGCCAGTGTGCTGGAATTATCAGTATTTCACATTTTATGCAGTCTATTTTTTGTTATTCACAAAGTGAAATAAATGTGAAACATCAATGGGTCTATAAATCTGTTATGTATAGTGTTCTATAGGCCACGCCCACACGTCTCACCTTTTTAACCCCCGACCCATTTTCATGCCTGGTCAGTCCCCTGTGGTGCCGACCACTGGGTCAGACTTGAAATCCTTTAGTAAATGGTAAATGGACTGCACCTGCTCACAGACGCCACCTGCTGGTGGTTCTGCAGATTGAAATGTTTTACATCTATGAAAGAAGCTTCTCGCTGCTGCCGTATCCAGTCTATGATGCAACAACAGTCTCACAACTTCATCACTACATAGTTTTACATGTTTCAATTAAAAAAAAGGGCCAGAAAACTTAAAAAAAATCTGTTACTGTTTCTCAGAAAAACGATTTAAAATAAAGGCTGGCTTGTGTACAGTGTGTTTCACATGAAGCGTTTCCAAGATGCAGACCTGAACCTGGATGTGTTTCCTTCGTTCAGACAAAGAAATGCAGCGTGAAAAGGAGAAGCTGGAGATGGAGCTCAGCGCTCTGCGATCCACCACCGACGACCAGAGGAGGCACATCGAGATCAGAGACCAGGCTCTCAACAACGCTCAGGCCAAGGTGGTCAAACTGGAGGAGGAGGTAGGAACTCATACTGGTCATGCTGGTCCAGACGCTGTCCACATTCATATCATTTCATTTGAAACCGCTAATCTGACTCCACACCAGCATCTCCAACCCTCCAAGACTGAAAACGTTTCAGTTTCGAAATGAAACGTGACCTTGTTTAAAAGAGACGTAACAGCTGACTTTGATATCAACTTTTCAATACGTCACATTTCTTTCTTTTTTCTCTGTCTGCTCGATCATGATGTAGCTCTGCGAGCTAGCTTCATTGTTGTTGATGTGCAACATAGTGTTGTAAAACCATACAGTCATCACCAGAGACAGCCGGGGTGGGAATTAGGGGTGAGTATTGGCAAGGAACTCGCAATACGATATGTATTGTGATACTTGGGTCACAACACGATATTATGTTGATATCACGATATATTGCGATATTCTACCCAGTTAACATCAAAATTAAAAGTAGAGATGAAAAATCAACTTGCTGTATATGTTGATCAGATGATATTGAACATTCAGAGGACAAATTGAGTCAAAACTATTTGCTTCAAAACAACCTATTTATTGTTTATTATTAGTGTTTTTCCACATTGAAGGGAATGAATGAATTTTCCTAAAAAAAAATCTATATTAGGAGCTGAAAAATCGATATATCGGATGGCCGAATATCGCGATATATCGCCAAATCGATTTTTTTTTCTTCACACCTCTAGTGGGAATCCATAGTAACTTTGGTTAATATTGGGTTTTTTGGTGATAGCAGGGATGGGAGATAACACATCTAAAAGTGATCAAATACTCCTCCAAATTAAAACAAAACTGATATTCTAACATGAAAGAAGTATGTTAAATAAGAACATGTCAGCCCTCCATAATACCCTCTTACTGGTGCTAAGCAACAGTTAATTTAGAAATTGAATATTTTTATTTTGAGTCTAGTGGCAGATACATTTCAGAACCTGCCAGTCAACAATTTTATCAGCCATTTTTTTAATTAACATAATGTAACCGAATGTTAAAATAGATGTAATAAATGCTGTAATAATTAAGTATTATAGGGGCGCCTTGACTAGAGTATGATGTTTAAGGAGGCAGAACTGGGATTCATCTGGGTCTTTGCAGACACCTTTCTTTAAACTAGGCCGTCCTCCAGTTACTCAGAATGGATCACCACTGCTCTCCCAGTCAGGGCTGATTTGTTCCTTGTCAAATTGACAGGAAGATAACCTGGAATTTCTTGTGAGGTCAGTTTGTCGATATTCTTCTCCGTTTCATCCTTCCCCTCGTTCTAAATCAACGTCGTCTGAACCAGTGGAATTTCCCCGGTTGCTTTCAAAAAAAAAAAAAAAAAAAAATCACACAAATGCCCCAAATTCCAGCATGTGTGGCAGCACCAGTTACAACTGGTAACTGGTGCTGAGCCTCTAAGTCTTAATTAACCGGCAGTGAATGTTATGTTCAAGTAACGTCAGCATAATCAGAAAAACGATTACTCAATCAGGAAAATCAAGAATACCCCCTCATGCCAGAGAACAACTCGTTAACTCGGTCATAATTTTAGTAGTTGCTGACTTGAATTGATATTTGCAGTATTTCCCACATGTTACACATAAAAAAAAGAAAAAAATAGAAAAGGCTGAAAGAACGACTAGAAACTAGCAAACAAGGGAAACGTGGGAATTTACGTTACACCTTGAATGCAGCCTGCAGCACAGCACTGATAACAACAAACATGGCGGCGTGGAACTTCATTAAAGTTTCAGAAGAAGATAGTTTGGTGGTTATTTGTGACGAATCCTCCGAGTGAATTCTACGAGGAGGGAAGCACAAGCTTTAATACGTAAAACCTGATCAGCCACCTACAACATAACAATCACTTCCATGGAGTTTTGAAATCAGCGCTAATGTGAGCTAACGGAAGCTAATGCTAACGAGCGCTAGCCAGCAGCAGTCTCTCCTCCCCCTCATTCCTCTCATCTAAAGCTTCCATGAGATTAAAAATTAAAAACTACTGAACCTCATTTACTTTAATTAAAGGTGTTAATTTAAATGGAACCACAAGTCAAAATCCATTAAATGTTAATCTTTTTCAGTTAGTAATTCTGATGCATGTATTTCCATCAGTTCAAGGAGCCTTTATTTTTTATATCAGTCAGTAATGAACCTTATTTAAGTTAATGTGAGATATCAAATAGGTTTGTTTAATAGCTTTACAAAAATGTTTGAGAGGCTTGACAATAGTTTTTCATTGGAAAAAATAAATATCTGTTCATTTAAAAAGTTAAACTATTTTTGATTTTGTTCATAGTATTAATGTAATGATCTTAGGTATATGTGTGTGTTATCGGTATCTGTATCGGCCTTTAGGAGCTGATAGTTATTGGTTATTGGTATCGGTTTTAAAAAACAGTTATCGTGCATCCCTAGTTTTTGCTGTACTTGGATTTGCTCTGTTGCTTAGCCAGATTATATTTTATTTATTTTACTTTTTGTTTGTAAAAAGTAGTAACAAAAAACAGTGTGGTCATTTCTAAACCAGTATGTCCATCATCTTCATCTATGTCCTCAGACTCAGAGCTTCCTGGTCATGAATATTTTCTGAACATGGATTCGGCTCTTGGATTCTTCATCTTTGATTGATTTAAAGACCTAATGATCTTTAAAACACAGCGTAGTCTGGTTTGTCTCGTAATGCACCAACCAATAACAGGATAGAATATTTTCAGTACTGTTATTGAATTATTGAAAGTCATCATGTACCTGCACAGTGTACTACACAGAGTAACTTGCCTCTGCTGGGTGACAGGTGCCCAGGTGAGTTTTCCAGCTTGAATGACGTTCATGTTTCTGTGTGTTTGCAGCTGAAGAAGAAGCAGGTGTACGTGGAGAAGGTGGAGAGGATGCAGCAGGCGCTCGCTCAGCTGCAGGCAGCATGTGAGAAGAGAGAACAGCTGGAGCACCGACTACGAACCAGACTGGAGCGAGAGCTGGAGTCCCTGCGCATGCAGCAGGTAGCTAACCACCTCACCTTAACCTTAACCCCTAACCCTAACCCCTAACCCCTAACCCTAACCCTAACCCCTAACCCCTAACCCTAACCCTAACCTAACCCTAACCACCTAACCCTAACCCTAACCCTAACCCTGCCGTACAGCAACACGGAGACATGATGTGAGTTATCTGTCAGGTAGGTGGTGGGCAGATGTGTTCATTAACCTGTTGGTAACAAGTGCGTCAAGTACCGGCGCCAGACATCACAATCAAGCAAGTCATTTTTAAATCATAATACAGCGCCACCAGCATTTCTACCGTAACAAGATGTAGTTGCAGCATGAAGCAGCTAAATAAACACATTGAAAACCAACGAGAATGCAGATCATGAGAGACTTAAACCATGACAGTTACTGCCACAATTTTATTTCCCTTATTTTTAAATTGAACTGATCTTACCTCTGGCTGTAGTGAGGCTTTGAAAACTCCCACATGTGAACAACTATCAGCATGGCTGCTGTTCATAACAAAAACAGCTAAATAAGTGAAGAGATTGGAGATGAGTTAATGTCATATTTGAACTGTATCTTCTACTGCAGTGATCCCCAAAGTGTGGGCCGCGGCCCCCTGGTGGGCCGTCGCGGTACTGCAGGTGGGCCGTGAGAGGTCATTATAAACAAGTGTGTTTTAAATACTCAAATTTTAAAAATGTTTTTTTTTATTACTCTAAAATATTTATTACATGATTTGAAAAATATTTAGAGATAATAAAACAAACCAGTTAAGTGTTATTCTACTGTCATCTTAACTTAATATGACAAGTGTCACCTTATTTGTTGACCCCTTATATATTGGAATGTAGCTTTTAGTCTTGTATGTTGATTGAAGTGGTGTTTAGAGGTTCGGATGGGCCGAGATTTTTCACATTTCAAATTGGACCTTGGTGTTGTGAAGTTGGGAATGGATGTTCTACTGAACCAAACAACAGAATCTAAAGGAAATTAAATATTTTGAGCGGCAGAAAGTTAACTTGTCACTGCTTTATGGAAGTATTTCTGTGCCATCTGAGTTTGAATACGAATTTTTAAGATTGAAATTTTTCAGCATCAAAATCAGACTTTGAATTTTAAAAAACATCAGATTTCTAGCACTGAATTTTTTTTTTTTTTTTGCCTCTGAATTTTATTTTGTTAAAATAAATTCAGTGTTAAAAAAAAATTGTTGTCTTAAAATATTCAGTTTTTCAAAATTCAACACGCAAAGAAATTCAACACCCCAAAAAAATCAGTGTAAAAAAATTCAACCTCAAAAAATTCTGTGTAAAAAAATTCAACCTCAAAAAATTCAGTGTAAAAAGAACCAGACTCAACATCCGGGTCACCAGGGAGAAGCAATCGATCCCTGTCTCAATTCAGCCAACGTCCAGCCAATCACGTTACGCTCCATTGGTCATGTGACACCCACCCAATGGACCAGATGGGATGGCCGGACGTTGGCTGAATTGAGACAGGGATCGATTGCTTCTACCTGGTGACCCGGATGTTTGAGTCTGGTTATTTTTACACTGAATTTTTTGAGGTTGTTTTTTGATTTTTTTTTTTTTTTTTTTTTTACACTGAATTTTTTGGGGTGTTGAATTTCTTTGCATGTTGAATTTTGAAAAACTGAATATTTTAAGACAACATTTTTTTTAACACTGAATTAATTTTTACCAAAATAAAATTCAGAGGCAAAAAAAATTCAGTGCTAGAAATCTGATATTTTTTAAAATTCAAAGTCTGATTTTGATGCTGAAAAATTTCAATCTTAAAAATTCGTATTCAAACTCAGATGGCACAGAAATACTTCCATACTGCTTCCACAATCTACATAAATAACAGATTTATTCATCACATTTTGATGTGTTACTTTCTTCAATGCAGAATATGTAGACAGCATGATTTCCCAAAGAAAAAGAGGATTTTATTGTTACTTTTAAAACCAGATGAACAACAGAAAAGCTCTCATGTTGGACATCATTCCCTCTTGTACCGTTCTTGTCCCCCCCAGCGTCAGGGGAACTCCCAGAGTAGCGGCGGCGCCCCCTCAGAGTACAACGCCACGGCGTTGATGGAGCACCTGAGGGAGAAGGAGGAGCGTATTCTGGCTCTGGAGGCCGACATGACCAAGTGGGAGCAGAAGTACCTGGAGGAGAGCGTCATGAGGCAGTTCGCTCTGGATGCTGCTGCATCTGTGGCCACGCAGAGGTGGGTGTTCCTGAAAATCCAAGGACCTTCGTCAAGCCACTGTAGGAAATTATATATTTAAGTGTAAGACAGAAATTCCTTAGGAGTGAAGTATTAGAAAGGCGGAGCAGTCATCTGTCAATCAGGAGGTCAGTGGTCCGGCTCTTGACTTCTCCAGTCAACTTGTACTCCGATGTGAACCTGATGCTTCATCAGTTTATCTATGAAACCAAAAATATAAGCACAGTTGGAGAGCTGCTGTACGAAGGTGAATAGTTGATTGTAGTGTAAAGCACTTTGAGAGGTCAACAAGAGTAGAAGACAGCCGTATAAATGAATTTAACCTTTATAATTCATTGAGGTTTGACTTGGTACACTTCTTGAGCACCAACATTGACCTGCTGCAAAGGTGTTACCACCATGAATTCTTCAAGGGTTCGCCTCACACATCTGTATTTCATTATTCCTGGTGTCTCTAATAAAGCCTGAAGAAAACCGTTGTAATAACAGAAAAAAAAAGGCACAGATTGATGGTCAAACGGTGACTGTTCCTCCATGTTCTGCAGGGATACATCTGCAGCAGGCATCAACCACTCACCCAGCAGCAGCTACGATACCTCAGTGGAGGCTCGAATCCAGAAGGAGGAAGAGGAGATCCTCATGGCCAATCGGAGGTGTCTGGACATGGAAAGCAGGTGAAATGGCAGTGTCTTTTATCACCTGTTCATGTCAGGTGTGAGGCAGAATGGAGGACCCAGGCGCAGGAGTGCAAAAAAAGTATTTATTCAACAAAAACAAAGAACAAAAGTCCAAGAAAAATACAAAAATCCCCAAAAGTAATCCCAAAATGGAAACAAGACAAAAATCACGGAACAAAGATCTACTTACATAAGACACAAAAAACGGAAGACAAAAAACAAACCGGTGTAGAAACTAGGGATGCACCCGATAAGTCGTCTAAACGATTAAACGTCCGCTCAGAAATATTAGTCGTTTAAACCAGTGGTTCTGAACTGGTCTGGCTTCAGGACCCACCATCACCCTTAATGACAAGCCGTGACCTAAATCAAGGAAAATTTCCAACTTTTCAAATTTACTGAATGAAAAGATCGTGCAGTTTGAATCAGAGATAGTAGAATAGAATATCACAGAATGCCAACACAAAAAAATAAGTTTATTGGTGAACCAAAATGGCAAAAACCAAAATGGCTTCAAGTGGGAAATATTCCCTTTGATGCTCAATTAGCTGCATTTTAATTAAATCCAAAACACTTCACTTCAGTATCTTCAGCCTTTTTTAACAGACTCAACATGCACAAATATGAAATAAAAAAGTGCAACCACTGAGCAGTAGTTTCAAAAAGAACTCAAAATATATAGTTTTATCTGAATAACCATCACTGACCTTTGTCTTCAAGATAAGAAAATCCATATCTCATATATTCTTGGTTGTATCTGTGTTTCACCTGCTCAACATATGGAAACAAACTCTGCAGGTCTTCTTCTATGGTGTGAACTGGCGGGTGTCAACTCGCATTACAGGACATTATCGCCATCTACTGTTAAGGAGGATGAATGACACGCTTTTTTTTTTTTGTTTGTTTGTTTTTTTAGCATTTCCTTCCCCAGGCAAAGGCCCACGACCCACTGAAAACGGGTCTGCGACCCACTTTTGGGTCGCGACCCACCAATTGAGAACCACTGGTTTAAACCAATTTGTGTTTTATTCATGTGCAAGGCCGCTTAACTGTCATACAACCGCCCGCCACTAGTCGGGGCTACAGAGCCGGTGGGAAGATGGCCTCTCGCTAAACCAGCGCGGTTTGTCGGTACTTTAATCTAGAAAATGAAAACAAGGTAGTATGTAGACTGTGTCAGAAACAACTGGCATACAATCACTCGACTGGAGCAATGCGCAACCACATTCAACTCAAGCATTTGGATGTTAATCTGCACGAGACGACGGCTGCCGATGCTAGCGGTGCTGATGCTAGCGGTGCTAGCCACACTCAGGCCGATTTGACATTATTTACCCGGAGACGTGTTCTCCCGTCCGGTCTGAGAGGATAACGCAGCTCATCACGATAATGACTTCGCAAGATATGCTTCCACTTAACTTTGTGGAAGGTAAAGGCTTCAGGAAGCTAATGGAATATGTTGAGCCCGAATACACCGTACCAGGACGCAAACTGATAACGTCCAGGCTGGAGCGCATCTTTTTTTTTTTAGACTAGTCGACTAGTCTTAATTAAAATTTTCGTTTAGTCGCCAGGAACATCCCTAGTCACGGGTACTAACACGCCCTCGTATCATCACAGATGCTGGCTTTTGAACTTTACACTGATAATAATCTGGATGGTGATTTTCCTCTTTAGCCCAGAGGACATGACATCCATGATTTCCAGAAACACCACAGTTGACAGTAGACACTTCTCAGATGAGCTGCCGATAGAGTCTCTGGGTGTTGTTGATGTTATGGCGTTTGCTTTGCATGGTAGAGTTTTAACTTGTAGACGTAGCGATGAACTTTGCTGACTGAAGCTTTTCTGAACTGTTCCTGAGCCCATGTGGTAATATCCTATCCAGTACTATCCAGTACTATCCAGTACTATCCAGTACTATCCAGTATTATCCAGTACTATCCAGTACCGCCTGCTGTTCTTGGCTTGTTCAAGTATTAGTGTGAACACAAGGCGTGACCTCGTTCACGCTGCTTTTAGTTTTTGACTGTACTCCAGTTACTAAACTCCATTCTGCTCTCTTCCATCCAGAATAAAGAATCTCCATGCCCAGATCATTGAAAAGGATGCCATGATCAAGGTTCTCCACCAGCGCTCCAGGAAAGAGCCCATCAAGTCAGACGCACCGTCTGCCATGAGGCCCTCCAAGTCCCTGATGTCCATCTCCAACACCGGTTCTGGTGGTTCAGGTCTTCTTTCCCACAGCCTTGGACTCAGTAGTTCACCGATCACTGAGGAACGCAAGGACACGAGCTGGAAGGGCAGTCTGGGTAAGAGTCTGAGCTTTAGCTCCAGCCCTGTTCCAACATGACCTACCGAACTTTGATGGCACCAGTTAAAACTGGAGTCATTCAGAGCTGGGCCACATTTACACGGATGTCTAGTGTTTCTAAAGGGCCATGATTCATTAACCACATTCACCTGAATGTAAGACAAGTTTTTGCTTTTTATTCCCCTGTGAATATTTCTGGGCCATCCCACATTCGGCGTCTAGACTTTCAACCACCTAGAGCAGGGGTCGGCAACCTTTACTATCAAAAGAGCCATTTTTTGCCCCTCTGCCCTTAATAAAATTAATCTGGAGCCGCAAAACTTATTTGATCCGTAAAATGAAGATAACACAGTGTATGAAGTTTAATGGTTATTATGTATTATGTATTTGAATCTACCCAAAAGCTTATTCCTAGTATATTTGGCAGTTTTTAAAGTTTTTAATGCAAAAGGTCATACAAGATACTAATTAAAGTTTCTTTTCCAAATTTTTTGTCATCCATTGTAAAAGAACTATAGTTTGTTGCATTTATGAAATTATAGAAGAACAAACAGAAAACTGTTAACATTTTATTGCTGTTTTTACCTGTTATAACAAAGGTAAACCTCAAACTCTTATAAAGATTGAATATAGGCTGCTTCTGTGTGTTTGGGACCTGAACCAAGACAATTTCCTATCAACTTGTTGACATGGAAGTAAATATATTTAATCTTGAATCTTTTGAATGAGGAGAAAAAAACACTGGCATGTGTAGAGCTACTT
This sequence comes from Hirundichthys speculiger, assembly GCA_018398805.1. NCBI lineage: Eukaryota > Metazoa > Chordata > Actinopteri > Beloniformes > Exocoetidae > Hirundichthys > Hirundichthys speculiger. The sequence goes on from JAGFBZ010002517.1 coordinate 25,752, forward strand.
TGAAATAAAACAAAGAACCATGCTGGTTCATTTGAGTCATTCCCTTACTTGTAAAACATTGATCAAATAAAAAGTAGCCCACTTTAAAATAAGTAAAATGTATAGCTGCAGCTTAATAACTTAAAAAAATGTAAATGTTAAAAAGTTTGTATTTAATTATGACTTAAGTCTATTTCAGTGTGTCGTCATCCTCTTGTTTTCTCCTCAACCATCGAGCCTGAACATAAAACATTTGTTGTACATCCCTTGCCTATACGCGCTTTAAGTTCTGAGGTTTTAGTTATTGGCTAATTTTTCAGAAATATATAATATAATAAAAAAAAAATCAAAATAAAGTAAAAAAAAAAAAGAATTATAAAAAGATCAAGGAAACACTTGCTCACCTTTATTTTCTTTCTCAGGATGTAACACACAGATACGACTTCCTCGTTGCAGTAACCTGGCAGTATTTTGCGCTAAACATACTAATTCTGCCCCCTGCTGGCGAGCAAGTGCTCAAAATACAATGTGACAACTAGCGAGCGCTAGTTGTCACATTGTTTGAAAACGGACAGGTTTGTCTGTGGTTTTAAGTGAAGTGAGAGTAAAAAAAGATGAATCAAAAAAATTTGAAGTTTACTTCTACTCTAAACAGCCAAATATGCTGTCTACAGCAAACCATTATAAACTCAGAAAGAAGCAAAATAATGAATGAACCTTTAACTGTGTTTTTACAAAAGTTGTTGAAGATATTAAAAAGTTGAATTGTGCTGTAATAACCCAACTTAAGACCCATATAAAGTTTGAGTAGTCTCTGAAAGTATGCTAAAGTAGTTAGCTGTCAAAGAACACAAAGTTTTAAGACCATCTGAAGATTTCTACATTCCTTTTTAACAAGAAAAAAACATTTTACGAAAGATGAGTATTTTAAAATTACGAATGTTTCAAAAACCAAAAGTCATAACAGTAATGTTTCTCAATAGACTGAACATTATGACACTTGAATAGTTTTTATAGCCCAAAGTTTGTTCAAGGAGTTTGTCCAAAAAGCATCCTGAAGGCTTTTTGAAGATCTTAAGGGTGTTAATGCTTTATGGTTTAATGGTTTATATACTCATTGAGAATAAAGAGAGCAGAGTGAGGAAGAAGCCCAGTGCAACACTGGAGGTTCCCCAACAGTCCAGGCTCTTAACCCTCAATCTAAACCCTCGAAAGTAAGTGTCAGGGCTAGCTTGTGGTTCAGAAATGGGACGCCCCCCGAATGCAGTTACGTCTTCAGACTGAAATGTATCAGAGCCGTGTTGTCTCTGTATTTCCTGAAATGACACAGGGATAACATTGAAAAGAGCGCTGTATATTCTCCAAATAATATTAGCAAATAACACAATAGATGATACATTATTCAGTCCTCCGTCGCTACACAACAAGGTATACAAGTAACGTGAAGCCGGCCGGGACCGCCGGTCCGGCAGCAAACATCGTAAAGTAAAAAAATAAATGTTACGCAACAACGATGTTAATCCATGAAAAAAATCTCAATCAAAGACAATAAGATGGTTTCGTAACATTTATATCTTTAAGAACTACGAAGATACTTACATTTGTAGCTAGCTTTTTTTGTCACCATCCTTTTCGACGATGTCTTGGCTTAATTACCCAGTGCCTTCTGGGTAGCCCTTACTACCAAGAGTGGTGTCGGAAAATCTCAATTTTGAGGGCGTGATACAGCCCTCAAAATTGACTTTCTAAGAATCGGGACAGCGCTAGCCCTTAGCGGGAGCGAGCATTTTTGAGACTGAGGGTTGAGATTGAGGGTTAAGGGAATTCACCGTTATAGTGGCAGAACTAAAGGAATGGGTCAAGGCACCTGAACCAGCCCAAACTATAACTTTATCAAAAAGGAATGTTTGAAGCCTCGTCTTAAACGCAGGAGAGGTATCTGGATCTGGAACACTCACTAGGATCTAGTTCCACCAGAGAGGATCCTCATAACTGAAGGCTCTGCGTCCCGTTTTAGCTTTGGAAACTCGAGGAACCACAAGTTAGCCTGCAGTTTGAGAGCCAAGTGCTCCGTTGGGATAATATGGAACTATGAGGTAATTCAATTCAATTCAATTCAATTTTATTTGTATAGCGTCTGTTACAATGACAATTGTCTCTAGGCGCTTTACAGAGACCCAGAGCATGACCCCCGAGCAAATATCATTAACTAAGATTCCTCATCAGAACTTTAACTGCAGCATTTTTGATCAACAAGAGGCTGTTTAGGGTCATTTTAGGACATCCTGCTAAAAAGAAAATGCAGTAATCCAATCATGAAGTAATAGTTTTTCTTTATTCCTCTGAGACGTCAATGAAAAGCAATTCCTATTCCTTCTCCAGGGGTTCTGCTGGGTCCAGAGTGCCGTACAGAGTCTCTGAGGACAGAGTCGATCTCGTCGTCCCCCTCACCAGTCCTGTCATCAACGTCTTTGACGGCGGGCCACTCAAAGACGGGCAGCAGAGACAGCTGCACCCAGACGGACAAAGGCCAGAGTCAGGACGGCAGCAAACCCACCGCTCCAGCCGCCCAGAGCATGACGCTGCCGGCCCGCCTGTCCAGCCCCAGCCCGGTCTACATCCCAGACCGCTTCGCAGGTCAGCATCCGCCGTCCATCACACGCCCAGGGCGCTAAAACAGAGATAAAACGTCTCCAGCTGAGTTACAGAAGTGTAGCGGAGATTTCAATACAGTGGTGTCAAAACAGTATTGATTGGGCATCGGTACAGAGGACAAGGTATCAGTTTTGGAATATTGAAAAATATTAAACAATACCCAACTCCAATATCAGGTGAAAAGGCACGAGGACGTTAAGTTAAAGGCAAGGCAGGTTTATTTGTGTAGCACATTTCGTCTACAAGACAATTCAAGGTGCTTCACATAAAACATTTGAAGCAGGACAACAACCCGAGACGTCCCGTCCGGGGCTCGTCCTATGTCCCCGCGATCAGTAAATCCCAAAACCAGCTGCTTCGAATTATCCGTCTACCGCAGTCGTCACCAGGACGGTTTTACTGCTGTTTCAGTGATGAGAAGGAGGAAATGCAGTTACCTTTTCAGAAATGAAAGAAATTCCTCAAAGAAAGTCCAGAAGTCACAGCAGTGAGACAGAATTGTGTTCTGAGTTACAGTAAATGTTGGATTTCACAGCTTCATTTGACATTTGGAGTTGAGACACAGTTGGAAAAACGTCTCTGAAACTGTTCTTCCTAAAAAATGTATGAAACTGTGACTGAACATTTATCACGTAAGCTAAAAGAAACAGTTGGGTTTTATGAATGTTAGTCATTTTAACCTTAATGAGGTGAAGCTCTGATTACCTTTTTTTTGTGTCTGCATTTACATTCAGGTCAGAGCCATTGTCTAGCAAAACCATCTAGTATGTTTATGCAGTTTAATCTTATAGCAGACTTTTTTTTTGTGGGAGTGTGAAGGGTGAATGTGTCATCCTCACTCCATGTGGTTAGCGCCAGGCTTTTATCCTCAACCTGTTATCCAACAACCTCAAACAAATCTGGTGGCAGTAAATTGGAACAATTGAGAACAGTGAATTAGACAGCCTTTGTACATTTTTAGGCTTTTTTTTCTGTGTTGACTTCTTTTATTTCCAGGTCAAAGTCCAGGCTGTGGAGCATGCTCAGAGCACTTAGGCCAGTTTCAGTACAGCTGAACGGTTACATTCAGGATTAGCTTAAATGCTACCACGTTATTAGAGTGTGTTACTCAACTATGATAAGTTTTGTCCAGTTTGCATTCAATGGGACTTTAAGATGGTTACATGCATTTTAAAACTACAATTTCAGTAGTTTTAAAACAATAATTCCACTTATCCTAACATCAAGGAGATATTGTGTTGTTGAAGACCTACTAGCTAAGGTACAAGATTTGTTGTTTCCAGAATAATAAATTATTTGTATTTTTTTTAACCTTCACATTTTTCTCTGCTCTCCATGTTCATCCTTGTAGGTGAAACCTTGTCAATGAAGCAGGTGAATAAAGCAGGTGGCTCTATTTAGCCCATTTCTGCACACCAATGCCCAGAATCCATGAAATATGTGATTTTACATCAAACCAGATGCATATGTATATTATCATGACTATATTAAGGCCCCTTGATTCTGGCCTCAAAAAATTTTTGAGCCACCCCTGCTAAATGAGCAGATTCTCATCTTTCAATAATCCTTCAAGTTTTTCTGACACAGATGGAGCCAAAGAGCAATTAATGATTCCCAACAATGCCCCCCCCCCATAAAGTTAACTGCTGTCCTTCTATTGGAATTTCACACCTATCTGTCAGGCTCAGAAGCCAGAGAACCAGAGTTTATTTAACAAAACATTCATGTAAAATCAGAAAATTGTCTTAAAAATTTAGATAAAATACAGAACAATTCTTGTAATTCTTAAGCTAACTGTCCTCATCATAGTTTTGGCATTTCATTAATATTTTCAATGAAAAAAAATTACTTTTTATACAGTCGCTCTTGCGCAAGTTTACATTGAAATATTCGCAATAATTCAGTACATGCCTCTAAAATTCTCAAATAAATCATCAACCATGTTGACATGTACAGCTACATTACTGCTAAGTTTGGTGACTCTAATGGAAAAAGTAAGGGTCATAAAAAATAAGTTGAGCTGCCAGAATTATGAGAATCGGTTACCATTTGACACCGTAACTGGTTATCTTTTTTTTTTTTTTTAAATACCTTCACATTTTTCTCTGCTCTTCTCTGTGCAGATGTTCCAGTGTTTCACAGCAGCACTCTAGAGCGACGGTTCCCTGTCCAGTCCCACCCACAGCAGCCGGCTCCGCCCCCAGCCCCGCCCTCTCAGCAGGACGTAGATGCAGACGTGGTGGAGATCCTCATCTGACCACATGATCTCCATAAAAACCAGACAATCATCTGGACGTCCAGATGTCTTCCAGATGTCCAGCCTCGTCTGTGGGGGCGGCGATGTCATATCTGTTTGTTTACATTTATTTTACACCCCACCCTGACTGAAGGACTGCAGGAATCTAAAACTAAATGTTCAACTTGCAGAAGTCCTGCCTTACATTTACTCTGATTTAAAACAGTTACATTCATAAACTTTTCATGAAATATTTATTTTCTGATTCTGTTTCTTCAGTGGCTTCAGTGTCCTTTTGGTTGACTTGGTTACCCGAAACTGAAGCTGAGATGCTGAGAACCAAAATACCTGTTACACAAATTATACACACTCACTTTTATTTAGTAGTAAAAGTGACTGTTCTATGTTTATGGTAAATGACTCTTTTTGTCATTAGTGATGTAAAAATACACATTCTGACCCACATTACAGCGTGACAGCATCACTAACTGGCAACGTTAGTAAATCTAAACATGCAACAGTATTTTTATTTTATTTTTTTTTTATTTTTTTTGGCAATAAGCGAATATTCAGTATAAAACAAGCTGCCAGAAGAGGGAGAGACCAATTATAATTAAACTGAGTAACCACAGCGATCTTAAATAAAGAGACCAAATGTATTCAGCTACCATCTGTAGCATTTACTGCACAATTTACTATTTTCTTTTAAGAAGTGTGATGTTTGCTAATGTATTTATGTGTAGTGTTTTTTTTGTTTTTTTTTTAACTTCAGAAAACCTGGTACCTGGGCAATCAGAGATGAAGTGTAATGCCATAAAACATTCTTAATATGTAAATAGTATATTCACAAAGTGTATCTAGTGTTCTGGCCTGTGTAACCACAAAAAATGTAGAGTTAAAAATTGTATTATAATAATAATTATAATTACATTCTTTGGCATTGTATTTTATTGCCACCAGCTTGTATGTTAATGTATCTATAATTAAATCATTTCATAAATAATCAAACTGATGTCTGGGAATCAAACTTTAAGCCTTTGATTTGTTTTTGTGTGTAAAAAACCATAAAATCATTTGATTCTTAGTATCAGACAAATGCAACATCAGGTGAACAACAGATAGCTTTGTGCACCGTCTCGTTTATTTAAGAAAAATGAAGCCTAAATAAATAAATAATAAAACATGTACTCTTAGAAGTACCCCCATGAGCAACATTTTGTACCTTAAGCAACGCTAATTTATGCTAATTTAAACTATGACTTCAGTCTCTGACATGATTGTGGAGGAATTTCGGTCCGTTCTTCTTTACGACAGTGACATTTTTGGACGTCCACTGATGGGTTAAAGCAGCACGGATGACTTTTTCAGTTTGTAGCGCTTCGGGTCCCCACGTAGAGTTGAAGTGTCTAAAATCTACTTTAGTTTGGTTTTACTCTCTTTAGGATTAAGAAACGCTGAACTACGGTACTTCTACATTTATAACTTGATGGAAGAACTATCACAAAACAAATTACTATCCCAGTTTTGTGCAATAAAAATAATTTAACGCCACCTGCTCATAAATGGTGTTAAGTTTTGAAGGAACATCGTTACAGAAGCTGTTAAGATTAAAGTTCCTTCAATGGTTCGGTGTAGAAGGTTCTTGATGTGTTCAGGAAGGATGTTCTGAAACAGTCCGAGATTGTTTCAAAAGTTGAATGAAAAGTTCTGATGAAAAGTTGTTCAAAGAATTTTGATTGGACCTCCAGGTACAGAACAGAGTTACACAAGTTTCACTGGTCAGAGCTCCATATTTACAGATTAGAGAAGGATGATTGAATATAGTTCCTGGTACATCTAATATAGTACCCGGTACATATAATATAGTACCTGTACATTTAATATAGTACCTGGTACATATAATATAGTACCTGGTACATATAATATAGTACCTGGTACATATAATATAGTACCTGGTACATATAATATAGTACCTGTATAAATAGTACCTGTACATATATAGTACCAGGTACATATAATATAGTACCTGGTACATATAATATAGTACCTGTACATATAATATAGTACCAGGTACATATAATATAGTACCCTGTACATATAATATAGTACCCTGTACATATAATATAGTACCAGGTACATATAATATAGTACCCGGTACATATAATATAGTACCCGGTACATATAATATAGTACCGTACATATATATAGTACCCGTACATATAATATAGTACCCGGTACATATAATATAGTACCCGGTACATATAATATAGTATCCGGTACATATAATATAGTACCCGGTACATATAATATAGTACCCGGTACATATAATATAGTACCCGGTACATATAATATAGTACCCGGTACATATAATGTAGTACCCGGTACATATAATGTAGTACCCGGTACATATAATGTAGTACCTGTACATAATATAGTACCTGGTACATATAATATAGTACCTGGTACATATAATATAGTACCTGGTACAATAATATAGTACCTGGTACATATAATATAGTACCTGTACATATAATATAGTACATATAATAGTACTATAATATAGTACTGGTACTATATAGTACCTATACATATAATATAGTACCTGGTACATATAATATAGTACCTGGTACATATAATATAGTACCTGGTACATATAATATAGTAGTACCTGGTACGTATAATATAGTACCTGGTACATATAATATAGTACCTGGTACATATAATATAGTACATATAATATAGTACCTGGTACCTATAATATAGTACCTGGTACATATAATATAGTACCTGGTACATATAATATAGTACCTGGTACATATATATAGTACCTGGTACGTATAATATAGTACCTGGTACATATAATATAGTACCTGGTACATATAATATAGTACCTGGTACGTATAATATAGTACCTGGTACATATAATATAGTACCTGGTACGTGGTACATATAATATAGTACCTGGTACATATAATATAGTACCTGGTACATATAATATAGTACCTGGTACCTGGTACATATAATATAGTACCTGGTACATATATATACCTGTACCTGTACATATAATATAGTACCTGGTACATATAATATAGTACCTGGTACATATATATATAGGTACATATAATATACCTGGTACATATAATATAGTACCTGGTACATAGTACCTGGTACATATAATAGTACCTGGTACATATAGTACATAATATAGTACCTGGTACATATATAATATAGTACCTGGTACATATAATATAGTACCTGGTACATATAATATAGTACCTGGTACATATAATATAGTACCTGGTACATATAATATAGTACCTGGTACATATAATATATAGTACCTGGTACATATATATAGTACCTGGTACATATAATAGTACCTGGTACATATAATATAGTACCTGGTACATATATAAGTATAGTACCTGGTACATATAATATATAGTACCTGGTAGTACCTGGTACATATAATATAGTACCTGGTACATATATATAGTACCTGGTACAATATATATATTACCTGGTACATATAATATATTACCTGGTACATATAATATAGTAGTACCTGGTACATATATATATATAGTACCTGGTACATATAATATAGTACTATGTACATATATATATATAGTACCTGGTACGTATAATATAGTACCTGGTACATATAATAATATAGTACCTCCTGGTACATATAATATAGTTCCTGGCACATATAATATAGTACCTGGTACATATAATATAGTACCTGGTACATATAGTACCTGGTACATATAATATAGTACATAATATAGTACTTGGTACATATAATATAGTACCTGGTACATATAATATAGTACCTGGTACATATAATATAGTACCCGGTACATATAATATAGTACCTGGTACATATAATATAGTACCTGGTACATATAATATAGTACCTGGTACATATAATAGTACCTGTACATATAAGTACCTATAATATAATATATAGTACCTGGTACATATAATATAGTACCTGGTACATATAATATAGTACCTGGTACATATAATATAGTACCTGGTACATATAATATAGTACCTGGTACATATAATATAGTACCTGGTACATATATATAGTACCTGGTACATATAATATAGTAGTACATATAGTATATATAGTACCTGGTACATATAATATAGTTCCTGGTACATATAATGTAGTACCTGGTACATATATATATAGTACCTGGTACATATAATATAGTACCTGGTACATATAATATAGTACCTGGTACATATAATATAGTACCTGGTACATATAATATAGTACCTGGTACATATAATATAGTACCTGGTACATATAATATAGTACCTGGTACATATAATATAGTACCTGGTACATATAATATAGTACCTGGTACATATAATATAGTACCTGGTACATATAATATAGTACCTGGTACATATAATATAGTACCTGGTACAATATAATATAGTACCTGGTACTATAATATACTGGTACATATAATATAGTACCTGGTACATATATATAGTACCTGTACATATATATATATAGTACCTGGTACATATAATATAGTACCTGGTACATATAATATAGTTCCTGGTACATATAATAGTACCGTACATATAATATAGTTCCTGGTACATATAATGGTAGTATACCTGGTACATATAATATAGTACTGGTACATATATATAGTACCTGTACATATAATAGTACTGGTACATATAATATAGTACCTGGTACATATAATATAGTACTGGTAATATAATGTAGTACCTGGTACATATAATATAGTACCTGGTACATATAATATAGTACCTGTACATATAATATAGTACCTGGTACATATAATATAGTACTGGTACATATAATATAGTACCGGTACATATAATATAGTACCTGGTGAAAGGAGAGTTGTTTCTATGCGTATATACAGACTCCAGAGATGTACTGAGCCTCCACGACCACCAGGGGGCGCCAAAGCTACAAGATCAGCCTCAGTGTTTTCACCTAAACAAGATCAGTGAAATACTTCACAGTGAAGAACTGAAACTAAGATTAATATATGAGTGAAGTCTAAATTATGTTGTTTTTCCCACAAAGTGATAAAATAAAAAAGTCTGAAAATGTTTTCTTTTTTCTTCTTTTCTAATGAAAAAGTACAAGTTTAAAGACTCTGAAGTTCTTATATTTTTTGGATTACCTGAAAAAGATTTTTTTGAGTATTTTCTAAAAATGATTTGTGTATTTATGATGTCAGAAATTCTTCCTTTTTTCTTTCTTTCTTTAGCAAATTGTTGAGTATTTGAAGGTCTTAATGATCTCTAGCAGATACGCATGTTTATAAATTCCTCTTTTTAATAGAAAGTTGTTATTGCAAATTTATAAGGATATAAATTCTCAAAGTATCGCTTGACAATTTGCATTTTTTTTTAAAATTTCATTTCTGGATCTCTCTTATTTATTTTATTTATTGATTTATTTTTGGAGTTTATAAACTGTAAAACCCTCAGTTCAGAGTCTGAATTCTTTTTATTTTTATTGTGAAGTGTATTTATTTCTCCCAGCGGCTGGTCTCTTGTTAGTTTCCATCACTTTGTTCCATCAGTTCCAGACAAACATTTTTATTAATTTCACTTGACAACTAAATGTCATTTACTGCTTTCATGCAGTTTATTTATTGGAAACTCTAATCCTGAAGTTAACGGTTTCATATGTAATTGAGCTTAAACACGATGAGGAAATAACATTTCACTGCAGATGATTTACTGGAGATCGTAGCTGCTGTATAACTTTAAAACTGTTTAAAGTTTTAAAGAGTTTTCAGAGGCGTCGACACAAAAAAGCTCTGATTTCTCTAATTACAAGATCGTTCATACCGAGAATAAAACTTCACAGCATAAATAAAAACCCAGATATAATTAGTCTGTAACTCAGTGTTTTACTGGATCATTTCTACCTGCATGAAGGAACAATGAAAGAGCTTCTGAATTAAATACAGTTTGACACTTAGAGCTTTAAATTCTACATAATATACGTGATATTGTGACCATTAACTTTGAATCACTGATTGATGCATTAAAGCAGATTATTTTTTTCTTGAACATCTACACCTCCACTGATCCAGATGTCATAAAGCTTTGAGAATTTTGAGAATGTTTTTTTTTTTTCCTTTGACACTTATTTAAGGTTTACAGACTTATGAAGCCAGAATTTAATTTTTAATTTAATTTAATTTAATTTAATTTAATTTAATTTAATTTAATTTTAATTTAATTTAATGTAATTTAATTTAATTTAATTTAATTTAATTTAATTTAATTTAATTAATTTAATTTAATTAAATTTAATTTAATTTAATTTAATTTAATTTAAGGAAGGGAATAATTAATTAATTTAATTAATAATTTAATTTAATTTAATTAATTAATTAATTAATTTAATTTAATTAATTTAATTAATTTAATTAATTTATTTAATTTAATTTAATTTAATTTAATTTAATTTAATTTAATTTAATTTAATTTAATTTATTTAATTTAATTTAATTTAATTTACATCCATCCAGACCCGTTTAATCCTCTGCAGGGTCACAGGGATCTGCTGGAGTCTATTCCAGCTCTCTTTGGACAAATTAATCTAATTTATTTTTAATTTTTGCATTTTTTTCTGACAAATTTCTGATTATATAAAGAATTAAATTCTGAAATTATTATTTTTTCTTTGAGTGTGTGTGCAGGTGATTTAGTTGATCTTTATACTGACAGTGTGGTTTTTGAGGATATTATCTTCCCTGTCAAACTTCATTAATTAATTGATTAATTTATTTTATTTTTTTATGTTTTTGCTGGTTCTCAGGAGGCTCTAACATCAGATCACAGAGAGAAACATTAATATTAAACCCAAACACCAAGAACTCAAGTAAAACAACAGGTTTTAGTTCAGAGACTCACATCAAAAGTTGATTTTATGATCTGAAAACATTTCCAGAGTAAAATATTTAACTCTTCAGCTGAGACACCAGTCTGTAAATAAAACCATAAAACGATGTAAATAAAACGATAAAAACTGCATGTGAAGTGAAAATAGAGCAGTTAAAAGAGAAGTGGACTGAAAACTGACATTTTTAATCTGTAACAGTTTTAATCTCTTCAACCTTTCAGTCATATTTTGTTGCTTTGATGATAAATCAAACTTAATGTTGTTAAATGATTTTAAAAAAGTCTTTGTTTCTATAATGTCACTAGTGTTTTAATCTTTTAAGATGATCTTTTCCAGTTAAATAAACTGTTAGACTGTTTTACTCTGAGCGAAAACACAAGACGTTTATCACAAATAAGAAAATAAAAATCAGTCTGAATTAAAACATTCAGAATGAGAAAATGTTTTCTGTTCTGACGAGACAAAGATTAAACTTTTAAATGAGAAAGTTATTATTGGTTCCCAGTTAATGCAGAGTATTACCCATAATGCTTTGATTCAAGTCTAGAGCATGGTGGGGGGGCATCATGGTCTGGGGGGCTGCTTCTCTTCAAAATAAAACTGTTTATATCAACTGTGTGTTATTTATCTGTTTTATTATATTTATATTTAATCAGCTTCAGTTTGAACTTTACATTTTTAAATTTACCATCTTTTTTTTATTTTTGTTTTTTTAACTAATGAGGCCCCAGACAGAGTTGGTTGGATCCACACATGTAGAGGGCTGATGGTGGGGGTGTTGATGGAACAGCCGGGGGGAGGGGCAGGGGGCGTGGCCTCAGCTCCTCCAGCTCTTCCTCAGACCCTCCTCCTCCTCATTCAGCTCAACATCTACAACAACTTCAACTCTTCATCAACGTTTGGATTTTATTCTTTTTTTTTTAATATTTATATTATTTTTATCTGAAGGGTCTGAAAGGAAACGTGCACGCGCTCAAGCTCGTGCAGGGAGACTGACAGAAAGAGAGCTTGTAATAGTTTCCAGGAGGTTCTGCAGGTTCGGCCCGTCCGGACCTCTTCAGTCCGCGGGAGAACTGGAAGGTTCTAGGAGGGTTTAGTTCGGATCAGAACCGAACCTGTTCCGGTTCTGGTTCCATGTTTATGGTTCTGGTTCCAGGTTTATGGTTCTGGTTCCATGTTTATGGTTCTGGTTCCAGGTTTAAGGTTCTGGTTCCAGGTTTATGGTTCTGGTTCCAGGTTTACCGGTTCTGGTTCGGTTCTGGTTCCACCATGAAGCCCAGCGGCGGTTCTCCTCTGACTGACTCCAGAACTATGATCCTCCCTGCTGATCACTGATCAATGATCACTGATCAGATCCGGTATTGATGGGTAAAGGTCGCTCGTGCGCGGCCCCGACCCCCGGACATGAAGGACCGGTCCAGGGACGCGGCGAGGACGCGCAGGGAGAAGGAGAACGCGCAGCTGGAGGAGCTCTCGCGCCTGCTGCCTCTTCCCGCCGCCATCAGCTCCCAGCTGGACAAGGCCTCCGTCATCAGACTCACCTGCAGCTACCTGAGGATGCGCGCGCTCTTCCCGCACGGTAGGAGCCGCGGCACGGACGCGAGCGGCACGGGCACGAGCCCCGCGGCTCAGACGGGTCGATCATAAAGATAAAAAAAAAAAAGACTCAGAGTTAAAATAAGAAAACGTTTTTTTTTGTTTAAATCCCATTAAAAATCCTCAGAGAAATAGATTGTAAAAGCAACTTCGTTACAGTTTGATGAATTTAATTTAATTTAATGATCCCTAAAACAAAGCAGGAACATTTAAATGTTTAACCAGACTGAGTTTAAAACTAAATAAGATAAAAAAACAAAGTCAGATAAAACTGATAAAACAAAGACTTAAATATCTGCTTCTTTTAGAGTTTTACCAAATGTATGAAACCAAAAGAAAATGTGTTTTTATTTTTAAACAAAGAGGTAAAGTCATGTGTTGTGAGGACAGATGGATGTAGATCAGATTAATAGATGGTTTAAACCAGGTTTAAATCAGGTTTAAAATCAGGTTTAAACTTGGTTTAAGACTCATTGATGATGAAGCACAGATGAGAAAATAAAGAGCTACAAAAGTTTATTAAATAATAAGAATTATATAAATGCTATTTTAAATTTCAGAAAAGTTACAGAAGATGAAAAAGAAAAAGTCTCATCTGGGCCTGAAATAAATAAATACCAACAATTTTACATAGTTCACTCATGGAAATAATAATAATAATAATAATGATAATGATAATAATAATAATATAATAATAATAATAATAGTAATAATAATAATATAATGATAATAATGATAATAATAATAATGATAATAATAATTCAATTCAATTTATTTGTATAGCGTCTGTTACAATGACAACTGTCTCTAGGCGCTTTACAGAGACCCAGATCATGAAAACTAAAATTATAATATTAAATCCTAATCAATGATAATGGCAGGTAAAAATTATCATAATAAAAAAATTATAATATAATTATAATAATAATAATAATAATTATTATTATTATTATTATTATGATTATAATAAAATAATAATAATAATATAATAATAATGATCATAACAATAACAATAATAATGATAATAATAATATTAACAATAATAATAATGATAATAACAACAACAACAACAACAACAACAATAATAATAATAATAATAATAATAATAATAATAATAATAATGATAATAATAATGATAATAATAATAATAATAAGAATTCTATTTTTATTTGTTTCTCTAATGGTAATGCACAGTTATGAGAAAAGGAGAGAAAATCCAGAACTAAATGACCAGTATTATAACAGATATTTATTCCATGAGAATAAAGGCAGTAAAAGAAGATTTTCCACCTTCATTAAACTCACCTGAATTTATCTATCAGATGGTCATTTCAAGTTACAACAATTTTAAATCAACATGTCGAGAAAAAAAAAACCATCAGCAGGAAACCAGTTCACTGAACTGGAGAAGAAATATAAAATATTTTATTCTCTCCGTCGGATGTTTACATTTAAACTGGTTCCAGTTAACTGGTTTTCTTTGATTTTCCTCTATTTAATTACAGTTTCTTTATTTTCTCATAAACCACCATCAGCCCTGTTTTCTAAGTTTTAGAATAATAATAACAGCAAAGATGTTAAAGTGGATTAGAGGCGGTGGGTTACTGGTAAACTGGTTCCTGACCAGC
The DNA here is from genome assembly GCA_018398805.1 of Hirundichthys speculiger. Lineage (NCBI taxonomy): Eukaryota > Metazoa > Chordata > Actinopteri > Beloniformes > Exocoetidae > Hirundichthys > Hirundichthys speculiger. The sequence continues at coordinate 40,774 of JAGFBZ010002517.1, forward strand.
AGGAACCAGTTTACCAGGTGATCCAGGTAAACTGGTAAACTGGTTCCTGACCAGCAGGAACCAGTTTACCAGTTGATTCAGGTAAACTGGTTCCTGGTTTATCTGTCTTCCAGTCTCCTCAGAGTCCTTCTAGACGTTTCTGTCCTCTCATGAACCCGCGCTCCTCTCTGCTGTTGCTCGTAAAGCGCGAGCGCGTGTTTAAGGTCGTATAATTGTAGAAACACGTGTTTTTAAAACAGTAACATAACGACTGACAAACTAAATAAAGGTTGATAAAACCCAGTGGTGATCTGGGAAGAGTTGAAGGAGGTTTGAGATCAATAGTTTGTCTGAAAGTTCTTCTCGGACCAGTCATGTTTGTTCTGGAAATATTTGGACAGAACAGAGTTTTTAATCAGTTTTCCTTTAAACACATTAAAGTAAAACAATCAAGATGTGATAAAAGTCTAAAAGATGTTCAGCTTTAATTTAGGAGTTTGCATTAATATGTGGCATTTATCATTTAGGATTTACAGCCATTTAAAGCAAAGCAGCTCAACTTTCAGTGGTGTAAAAATATTTGAACAAACTGACATAATTGACTATAAATTTTAACAGTTGGATAAAAAAAATCCTCTGCATTCAATGAGCTGAAGTCTGGACTCTGAGTACGGAGCCCCGTTTGGGTCATAATTCAATTATTAAATGAATCTATTATTATGAAATACAGGTGTTTATTATTATGAAATACGTATCCATTATTACAAAATACATGTTTATTATTATTAAATATTTCCCATTATTATGAAATATATGTGTATTATTATTATGAAATGTTTCCCATTATTATGAAAAAAATGTAATTATTATGAAATATATTTTTTATTATTATTTAATCTTAGTTTAATGAATAATAGTTTATTTCAGAATAGCTTTTTTGATTTAAGAATGAGTTTTTACACAATAATGACATTTTGCCAGTGGGCGGGACCAGTGGTTGACCTGCACGCTCATTGGCTGATCCTTCTCCATTCTACGCTCTGACATCGACTAGTTTTGGCCGTGAGGTCCCGTTAGCAGCGGGCCGTGGCGTCATCAAGGTGCGCTCCTAGTCCGATTGTAGCTATGCTAGCTTGGACTGAGCTACGGGAAACCTTGACCAGGTTAGCAGACAATATCGAAAATGATCATTTATCAGGCGATACTATTTTGACCCAATTTGACAATTCACTGTTCTGTTGCTTATGCCTGAATGAAAGAGCAGCCAATCACATAAATGGCTCCGCCCTCTCTGCTGTGATTGACACATAAATCATTCTTATGAAAAACAAAACCATTATCATAATAATGGGAAATATTTCATAATAATAAACATGTATTTCGTAATAATAGACTCATTTATTCATTGAATTATGACCCAAACGGGGCTCCGTACTCCCTGAGATCCGTCGTGGTCCAAACCCAAACCCTTCCAGCCTCCTTCATTTCCTGTTTGTGGGTCTTTCTGGTTTAATTTCTGTCTCCAGTAACAAACACAAACACGTCTGCATCATGTTTGAGGTGTGATCTGGATCAGGAGCTCTTACTTTCTTTTTTCTTCCACCACTCTGATGCGTGTTTATCTGGGTTTTATCTGTCCAGAGAGTCTGTTTCCACAACATGATGCTAACAGATGGTATGTTAGCAGATCCCCACTGTTAGCAGATGCTAACAGATGGTATGTTAGCAGATCCCCACTCTTAGCAGATGCTAACAGATGGTATGTTAGCAGATCCCCACTGTTAGCAGATGCTAACAGATGGTATGTTAGCAGATCCCCACTGTTAGCAGATGCTAACAGCGGTTCGTTTTCCTGCTCAGAAGATTCTAGACTGATGTTGATGTGAAGGAAAGAACTCTGTGATCATCCACTTTAGTTTTCTTTAGTTTTCTTCTTCCAGAGTTCTGATGTTGTTAAAGTCACCAGAACTTAACAACACTTGACTTGATATTGTTAGCTTGAGTCAAACAGTTGTCAAATATCAACTTAATATCTGATATTAACTCCAGAATGTTTGTCTGCTTCATTCATCTTGAAGCTCCAGTAAACAAACCTTGATAATTCACTTATTTTCAGTTAAATGTCCAAATCCTTTAGAGCTACTTTGTTTAAATTAAAGCTGAAAGTCTCCACTTTGACCAGATCACAGTGTTTTATTTTGTAGCGGTTTGTAAAGAAATAGTGATCAAACCTCTTTCATTGTCTAAATAAGTCTGGACCTGACTGTGGAAGGGACCAGTTAAGTGGATCCTTACTGGAAACCAGTTAAATGGATACATACCATACTGGCCCGAATAAAGGACGACTCTGATTAATAAAATATGGTCTTATATTCGGGCCAATAAAGTACCTTAAACAGTAAGAGTCAAATATCTGGACACCTCAGTGTCTGAAAACCAGACTGGATCATGGTGTCATAAACACATCACCTTCATATCATTACTTAAATATTTGGGAAGATACTTTTCAAATTTCTAGTTCAAATATGAACAAGAAATCATAGATTACATAAATAATACATATATAAATATACATGTCTGCACCTCTAGTCTTATTGTTTTATCAGTAGATTTAAATGGACATTCTTTTTTTACTTTTTCTGTTTCTTTATTAAAACGAAAACAGAAAATACAGATAATATTAGAGATAAACTGATTATTGTCATTTTTTTAAATCATAATTATCAGTCGTAGCTCCCTCCAAACCGATCACAGATTTAATTTTTAAGAGCAACATGGCAGCTCAGTGGTCCCAGTTCTCCCAGTCCTTCTGACTTCCTCTCAGTCCAAAAACCAGTATGTCAGAGCAGTTAGTGATTCTAGATGACCCGTAGGAGTGACTGGGAGTACTGGTTAGTCTGTATGTGGTGCTGGGAGGGACTGGGAGAACTGGGAGGGACTGGGAGAACTGGGACCAGCTGCAGCCGCTGACCGTGGTCCTGAACAGGAACATGCAGGTAAAGGTGGAAGTTCCTTCCAGATGCTGGACATTCCACTTAGCTTTAAGATTTTATATTTGGATCCTAAAGAAACTGGAGATTTTAATTGTTAATAAATCCTAAACAAGAAGAAGAGCATTACCACTGGGCCACCAGGAATAAAAAATAAGGCCCACATCTGCCCACATCTGGCCTTAGACAGCTCGACTCTCAGTTGTAAAAGTCAAAGTGATTTAATTTTTCAGTTACCAGTGAAACCCAAAAGGTTTTATAGAATAAAACAAAACAGTGATTGAAACTGTTGAATTATAAAAGCAGTCAATATTAATATAATATTCAAGGTAGAAAAACGTGCCTGAACAGGAAGCAGCTTCCTCAGGAGGGTCCTGAAAAATAAAACTTTAACCACATGTTCTGGTTTGGACATCTTAGGGAGTAAGAGGAGGCCAGAACAAACCTGTCAAGTTCTGGATTTGAAAATAAGGGAAGTGTTCTGGCGTCTACTGGGACCAGTTCCTCCATCAACCAGCTCCAGTATCCTTTACATTTATGGTTTACAGAAAAGCTAAAATCACAGCTGCTCTACTTCTTTATACTTCAGCTCTTTAGTTTCCTGTGTGTCATTATTGGACAAACTGATCAATCCAGGTGTGTCTGATCATCGCTGTGAGGTCAGACACACCTGGATTAATCAGTTTGTTAATTAATGGCTGAAGTTCAGGAAGTAGTGCAGCTGTGATTAAAGTCACGATGACATAAAGTGAACATTCATTACAGCCTGAAAACACTAAAGGGTTTATATGAAGAGTATTTATTTGAAGGGATTTACATATCTTAGTTCATTTCACATTGCTTGTATTTACATTTACATTTGATTTTCATTCCACACATTGTTTTCATTTCATATTGGTCTTTTACAGTTTTTAATCTCATTTCACGTGACTTTTCTTTACTCTTTTAAAGACTTGTACTCATTTGTTGCAGACTGAATTCTTTATGACGGTTTTGGAAGGAGTGTATTTGTGAACTGGTCCAGAGTAGTTTATTTACATGAGAGAAGACAGTTCTGTTGTCTAACGACATCCTATTCTCTGTAAAAATCTTTTTTTTTCTGTCACTCATTGGATGTCACACACTAACCTGGTGACATCAACACCTACACACCTGTAGTAGCTGCTGCTGTGGCAGTTATCATGAGACAAGTGACAGATCTCAGATTGGGAATGTTTTTTTGTTTTTTTTTAATTTTTTTACTCCGCCCGATGCGGTATTATTATTTTTTAATAACGCAGGTTGAATTATACGGAGCCCTGGAGGGGACATGAAGGAAAAAAAAAAAAATAGGAAAAAAAATTTTTTTTTTGAGAAAATGTAGGAATTTTTTTTTTTTTTTTCTCGAGTTTGAAACTCGAGATCTCGAGTTTCAAACTCGAGATCTCGAGTTTGAAACTCGAGAAAAAAAAAAAATTCCTACATTTTCTCAAAAAAAAATTTTTTTTCCTATTTTTTTTTTTTTTTCCTTCATGTCCCCTCCAGGGCTCCGTAGAATTACGGGAGATTTACGGGAAAAATACTAATACGGGAGGACGACGGGAGAGAAGAGACAGGTGTGGGCCGGAACACCTGACAGAAAACAGTGTTGATGTCAAACGGACCTACGCTGTTCAGGTGTTCATCGGTTAGAATAGTGTTTCTCAACGGGGGCGGTGCCGCCCCCCCCCAGGGGGCGTTCTGAACCTTTAGGGCGTCGTTCAGACACTAATGAGGGGCGCCGCGCCTTGAGAACTCTATTTTAAACTTCCACGGTTCCTCTGGGTTTTTTTATAGTGTAAATCTATTTATGTTTCAATAAAATTGATGTTAAGAGCATCATGGGGGCTCAGGGGGGCGTTTGGATTTTCATTTTCATTCAGGATTTTATACTTAATTGTTAAGATTGTGCAACAGGGGGGGGGGGGGGCCCACATGAGAAAACCAATCTGTCCTGGTGTCACTATGAACAAGCTGCAGTGTTTCAGGGAGTTATTAGCACATCCATGGATGAAATACTACTGCAGTAATGTAGCCGTGATGTCATAAACACGTGTAACAGTTATTCAGCGTCGGGATGTTCCAGATGTGCAGTCATGGCCAAAAGTTTGGAGAAATGCATGAATTATGTGTAATTCTCAATAAAAGCTTTTTAAATTAATGAAATGCTTCTAATTGTATTTCATTATAACACAGAAACACCTGACAAAAACATATAAAAACTGAAGCAGCAGACTTTTTAAAAATGTAATATTAGTGTCATTCTAAAAACTGTAGATAAATAAATACTGTAAAATAGCAGGAATGTTGTTTAAGCTTTAAGGCCAGAAACTGTCAACATGTACAGAGAACAGAACTTACTGTATTCACATACTTACTGAGCACTTTTTTCCTATTTTTAAAATATTTATTTATATTGGTGGTCAAGACTGCTTTTTTAAATTTCAAGAGAGAGAAAATCATGGAATAAAATATGGATTTATAATTAAATAGATTGATATATCACCATTAAGGAGGTGAAACAACATGGAAATGGCCTTTTAGGGAGTGTTTGAAAGTTTGCCAATTTAAATATCACTCCTACCAATTATGAAATTAAATGTAGTTTAAAGAACAAGTGTGTCTTTCAGTATTTGGTGCATGGATTATTTAGGTTGGTCCAGTTCTGGAATGTTCCAGAGACAGTGATTCTGCTCCGGTATCATCTGCTGCTGTATTCTACATGTTTGCATTTACGACACATATCTGTTGCTCCTTTAAGTTTAAAAACTGTTGACTGTAGTTCTGTTCGTGCTTCGTTACTGGGATCAAGTTCTGTCCATCACTTATGAAGACTAAAAGTGTTGATTATTAAGGAGTTACAACTGATTTTGGTTTAAATTACAGAAAAATGTTCTCATGTAATTAAAAATGTTTGTCAATCCTTTTTCTTCAATAATGTTTTAGTTTTTTTTAAACGCTCAGTCACAGGTTTATTTGGGGACACTACATGTTTGGTCTGTTATTTGTGTCTAAGGATGAACAGGTTGCGACGTAGAGAGTTTAAATCTGTAAACTACTCTACAGTAGCTGAGCCGCCATCTTTAAATAGCTGCACCTTCCAGGGGCGGCTTTAGGATGGGACCTTCAGGGGGCCCCGCCCCTGATGAAAACGGGACCGGCACACTTCCTGCTAAACAATACTATGAATAAAGATATAATCATGTGTTATTTAACCTTAACTAGGTCTGTTTTTGAGATTCCCACTCGACACAAAGAGTATATCTCAGCAATTACAAAGGGAACTTTATTAAATTTGGCATTAAAATTAAGGTAACGCATGAAATTTGAGCAGAAGTGTATGATTAAACATACATATTACCAGGTCAGAGAAAATAATTAAAAAAAATCTGACAAAATAGCACACTTTAATCGTGCATATTTATTTGGATTCCTAAACCTAAACATCTCACCATTTATTGTACCAGGACTGATTTTCTTTTTGTGAGTTTTGAGAGGTTTTGAAGGAGGAATGTTTAGATAGACTTTCAAAATTAGCCATATTGTTGAATTTAGTCATGTTTATGTCAGGTATCAATTTTTAATAATATAATTATATGAAAAAAAAAAAGAAATGAAAAATGAAAAATACTTTATTGATCCCGGAAGGGAAATTCAACATTGTAGTTTTTCAACAATAAATAAATGACAGAAATTGACCGTAAACTGATGGATTAAAGTTTGATAAAGCATTTCTGTGCAGGCCTTGGTGATGGTTGGGGCCAGACCACGAGACTGAGTCCTGTGGACTGTTTAGCGAAGGACCTGGGCTCCCACCTGCTACAGGTGAGTAAACCTCCTCCACTCCCGTCTGTCGCTAGCTAGCATGAATCCAGGGACGCTGGAAGCACGGACGCTGAGGTTGCTTCGTTGCCTCCTACTGGCAGAAAGTCAAAATATTGTAATACAATCAACATGGCTTTTGATTCATGTTCTAAAACAGTTGGAATATTTTGTCCTTTTAAATCAAAACAAAAATTCATGAAAGCATCTCACAATATAATATGATGTCACGATTGATGTTTCACCACCAACTCAGACTGATTTCCATCCCTCGATGAATGTGAATGTGTGTTGAAATTAATGCTCTGTACCTAATTTCAACACCAAATCAGAAAAGTATGGGGTCATATGTTATTTTAATGTTTACATTTTTTTAATGAAATAAATAATGATTTTTATACCTTTACATGCATTGGGCTGCTCTGGTAGCGCAGTGGTTAGCCATATACAGAGGCTAAAGTCCTCGTGAGGCTGGTCGCAAGTCGGACTCCCGGCTTGTTAGTTTTCCCCGTTCTCTCGCCCCTTCCCTAACCCTTACCCTAGGGTTAGCACTAGGCTAACCCTAGGGTTAGGCTAACCCTAACCATAGGCTAACCCTAACCCTAGGGTTAGGGTTAGCCTAGTGTTAGGGTTAAGGGTTAGGGTTAGGGTTAGCCTAGTGCTAACCCTAACCCTAACCCTAACTTTGAAAGAGCGTCGTTCACAGGTGCTCAGATGAACTCGTTCACATCCGACGCTCGTCAAGGAGAAAGAGAACGCGCTCAGTTCACGTTCGTACAAAATATGAACTAGTTCGTGAACTTTCATCCAGTGAACGCGTTCAGGTACAACACCGGCTGTCACCTAGCATAGGGGAGGTCCCAGGTTTGAATACTGGTTGGGTCAGGAAGGGTATCCAGTGTAAAACTTGTCTAATCTGGATCACTCTGCCAGATGGAAGTTCAGAAGCAAGATGACGCAAATTCCTTCCATCTTTTCTTCCCAATAAAAACTGTTTTTTTTTAAACAGTACAATGATTTTCTCGCACATTTAACGACAAAGTGGGGATTCTCTGTCCATATTTGCTCTGGATTAATAAAGTATTATTCAATTCAATTTAATTTGCCCAATTATCAGCATAAGGAGTAACTGATACCAAACACAAGTGCAGTCAGCAGCTGAACATTGATCGTTCTGTCTGTTTTTAAGAGCAGATGGATTGTTACAAAAGAAAAGAAGCTAATAAGACATTGTTTTCTGATGTTAGAGATGGTTACTGTCAAAGACTCACCTAGAGACGGCACTGTTTTCCATCAGAACGGTCTCACATGAAGGAAACTACTGCAAAAACACTGAATCTGGAAAAAATATTCAGAATTTGAAGGAGAGCGGTCCAACTGCTCAACCAGCTCCAGGACTGTTCCCTCGTGTAGGTTCAGGAACTGTGTCGTCACCGGTGCAGATGGTAGGTGTGAATGCACCGAATACTTTAGGATAATAATGTAGCAGTCAAGAAACCACTTTTCTCCAAGAAAAACATCTAGGACAGACTAAAATTATGCAGGAAACAGAAACTAGACAGAACAAAACCAGGACAAGCAGAAAATGGCAAACTGTGATCAAGTTACGCTAAAACGGGAAGACTGGGCCTCAGAAGAGGATTGTAGAAGTTTGTAAGAAGGGAATTTGAAGAATAAATTTGAAAAAATCTAATATATTTGTCAGTTAAAGCTGAAGAAACTAAAGTTTGTATCAATGTCAACATTTCTGGACATTGCGGTAGTGTGATGACTGTCAGGGAACCAATCACAAAGAAAAACTGAACTAAAACAAGATGGTGGAGCCGTCGTAACGTGACGTCTTCTGAGTGCGTAATAAGCCTGAACTAGCGTCTCCTGACTTGATCTTTGTCTCTCTGTTTTCAGACTCTGGACGGTTTTGTGTTTGTTGTTGCATCCGATGGAAAAATTCTTTACATCTCAGAAACAGCATCGGTCCACCTGGGCCTGTCCCAGGTAAGACGCTGGTCCATCAGGTGGTCCGGGTCACCTCATCTGAACCAGAGATGGAGCTGGTGGCCAGAGGATGATTTCTCGATGGTTTCTGTGTTTGTTATGTCACATCTTACCGTATATATATATTTGCTCTGAACGTTTGTTTTTTTCAGGTGGAGCTGACAGGTAACAGTATCTTTGAATACATCCACCCATCAGACCACGACGAGATGACGGCGGTGCTGTGTCTACGAAAGCCGCCGCAACGTCACTTCTCTGCCGGTACCTCAAACCGTCTCAGCCCTTCTCTCACTGGTGTCACATGACCATCCCGTCATGGTGTCATGTAAACAGCTCAGATGGCGCCGACTGACTGGGAGCAGAAAACCACTGAAACTCAGCGTTGCAGTTGTTTTGTTCAGCATGACCTCAGGCGTCACTGGGAGCGTCTCAAAAGCAGAGCAGTAGTTTGTTCATTTAAAGAGCTGCGTCCCGGCAGATTTTCTTTTCTGTAGGAACTGACTCCCTTGGTCGGGATGTAGCGCGTCATGACCAAGCGTCAGCTAGCGTCAGCTAGCGTCAGCTAGAGGAGTTACCGCCTCACATAACTCACCAGAAGTTGTAGAATCAACCAAGAGGTTTTAATCCGCTGCTGATATTTGGGACAATGACTTCCCAAAGATCCCTCAGACGTAGCCGGATCCGTCTACGGGGCTAGCAACTTTGTCTTTTTAAACACGAGGTTTCTTTTCTGCGCAGTAAACTCTAAGTGTCATTTATGAATGTTGTTCCATATTGTAGTGTCAGATTTCCACAGCACTTCTTGTCCATATCATATTAGGGATGCACATTTTGGATTTTTATTCATGACCGTTAACCGAAGGCCTTTAACGATTAATAACCGTTAACTGATAAGTCCGGGAGGGTTGGCTGCCGCGATGTTGCACACGTTGTCGTGGACACATGGGGACACTTCCTCGTGTTTACTCTCGCGGCAATATGTCGCCGTCAGCTTGTCGCAGAGATGCCACCGTCACTTTTGATTTATACTAGCGCGGTCTTCGCTATGTTATTCCACGCCACAGCGCAAGAGCGACAATCACGAACTAGCTAAACTTACTAAACATATCTCTTGCGTTTTTCCACTTCCTCGCAGTCTCGGCCGTATCCAGACCCACATTCATCGCTATCTCCCTCCATGAATTACTAGAATATGTGCTGTCTTTGTAGTGTGGAGAACCAGAATCGTACAGATGTGGGTACTTCCTCATTTTTTAGATGACGCGCTCTTTTCTACGCGGATGTAGAATTGACCAATCAGAGGCCTGTTGCACCTGTCGACACGCCCCCATGAGTTGACTGAATTACGTAGCTTAAAAACAAAATTGACCGTTAGTATTAATCGGTTAGAGTTACTGTTATCGGTTAACGTTAAACGGTTAACCATGTGCATCCCTAGATCATATCAGTTACTGATGAATGTTAGTTCAATTTTTAGGGTTGTCACACCTCTGGATTATTATTCTTGTTGGTATTCAGTTCAGGTTACCATGGTTACAGTTACAGGCGTCACACCTCTGGAAACAGAAAATACAAGAATGATTCAAAGTCAGTGACATTTGTAACGTTGCTGTTTGTTGACAGAGAGTGAAACTGAGCGTTCCTTCTTCCTGAGGATGAAGTGTGTTCTTGCCAAACGAAATGCAGGACTGACGTGTGGAGGATATAAGGTACGCCAAACCATGCTCGTCTGTTGTAATCTTTGGGTGTAAGGTATCCTCCGGGGCTCTTTGGGGGCCCGATGTGAGATCCTTTCTAGGGGTTCTTATTTTATAAAACCCTTTAAAGTCAGTAGTAGTCAAGTTCTGCCAGAGCTGAAATGCATACTAGCAGAGCTCCTCAGCCTCTTGGCTCACTCAGCTCTGCTAGCATTCATTTTGGACCTCTTTGGCAAGTTGTCCAGTTAGTCAACTTGAGTCCTGAAATAATCCAAGGAGAAGAATGTTCAAGTAGAGAACCTATAAAATAAGAATCATCCTCTGTTACATTTTTATTCACAACTCAAAATCGAAATAGCGTTAAGCGCTAAGTAGCCATAACCCTTTAGGCACCGGAGTTTTTTCAAGAAAATATACAATTTTGATATCAAGATTTCAAAAGGCTATAACTTGAAAGCAGTTATGATAAAGGTAGACTGTCAATGAGAACATTGCTCAGTTTGACTCAAAGTCTGTGATGGGAGTGAAATTATTCATATAATTAGCAGATTATTGACGTCACAAGGTGGCGGCCATATTTGAAAATGTTCAGTTTTGGTATCAAAAGATTTCAAAAGGCCATAACTTTAAAGTAATTTGAGATAAAGGCATACTATCACTGAGAAATATCTTCAGTATGAACCAAAATTTGGAATGGAAGTAGATTTGTAAGAAGATTCGGCATCACATGTATAGATACAGCCTGTTATAATCAGCAATGTTGCTTGTTGCAATATTGCGACTTTGGCGCTTAAAGGGTTAAGTGAAATCATTGGCTATGCAGCCACCAACCAAATAACTCCCAAGTTTACCCTCTGCCTTTCTGAAATGCCCCTTTTATAACTGGTCATGTTACTAACCCATTGCCAATTAACCTGTTTAGTCGTCAAATACTCCTCCATTTGTTTTTTATTTAGACCAGTTACTTTTCCAGCCTTTTGTTGCTCCTGTTCTAACTTCTTTGGAGATGTGTTGCTGCCATCAAAGTCAAAATATGCTAATATTTTCCATAAAATATGTCTTAGTTACAACATCTCCTATGTTCTTTATGTTGTACTGGGAATTAAAAAGAGCTAAAAGAGCTAACTGAGATACCTTGCGTAAGAAATGACAGTTGAAATATTGAAGGATAAAATACAGTTGTGTTGCTATAATGTTCAATTGCATGATAATATATGATTTCATCAGCTGAGGGTCGGCACGCCAAGGCCCACGCTTTCGGCTGCCACCCCTAACACACAGCACCCGACTCCTGTGGCCCACCCTGCGGGTGGTGGGCCCACGGGGAGGCGAACCCATGTAGCTCATCCGGGCTGAGCCCAGCCGGGCCCCATGGGTGAAGGCCCGGCCACCAGGCGCTCCCAAACGAGCCCCTCCCCCAGGCCTGGCTCCAGGGTGGGGCCCCGGTGACCCTAACTCGGGCGAGGGACATCGAACTCTTGATAGTTTTTTATCCATAAGAGTCGTTTGAAGACATCACCGAACCGGAACCCTTCCGCTCCTTGGCTGCGCCTAGAAATTCTGTCCATAAACGTTATGAACAGAATCGGTGACAAAGATCAGCCCTGGCGGAGTCCAACTCCCACTGAAAACAAATCCGACTTACAACCGGCAAGGCGGACCAAGCTCCCACTCCGTTTGTACAGGGACTGGACAGCCCGTAACAACGGGCCCAGCACCCCATACTCCTGGAGTACCCCCCACAGGAACCCCATACTCCTGGAGTACCCCCCACAGGAACCCCATACTCCTGGAGTACCCCCCACAGCACCCCATACTCCTGGAGTACCCCCCACAGGACCCCAGACTCCTGGAGTACCCCCCACAGGACCCCAGACTCCTGGAGTACCCCCCAGAGGACCCCCCGAGGGACACGGTCAAACGCCTTCTCCAAGTCCACAAAACACATGTGGACTGGTTGGGCGAATTCCCATGTTCCCTCCAGGACCCTAGTGAGGGTATAGAGCTGGTCCAGTGTTCCACGACCAGGACGGAACCCACATTGTTCCTCCTGGATCTGGGATTCGACAATCGATCAAACTCTCTTCTCCAGCACCCCTGCATAGACCTTCCCAGGGAGGCTGAGGAGTGTGATTCCCCTGTAACTGGAACACACCCTCCGGTCCCCCTTCTTAAAGAGGGGAACCACCACCCCGGTCTGCCAATCCACTTGAGGCAGAACCTCACTCCCGACCCGGGAGTGAGGTTCTGCCTCAAGTGGAGGAGTTTCAGTATCTCGGGGTCTTGTTCACGAGTGATGGAAGGATGGAGCGGGAGATCGACAGATGGATTGGTGCAGCGTCTGCTGTGGTGGTGACTCTGTACCGGTCCGTTGTGGTGGTGACTCTGTACCGGTCCGTTGTGGTGGTGACTCTGTACCGGTCCGTTGTGGTGGTGACTCTGTACCGGTCCGTTGTGGTGACTCTGTAGGTCCGTGTGTGAGAGAGAGCTGAGCCAAAAGGCAAGACTCTCTGTTTACCGGTCGATCTTTGTTCCAACCCTCACCTATGGTCATGAACTGTGGGTAGTGACCGAAAGAATGAGATCACGGATACAAGCGGCGGAAATGAGTTTTCTCCGCAGGGTGGCTGGACTCTCCCTTAGAGATAGGGTGAGAAGTTCAGTCATCCAGGAGAGACTCAGAGTAGAGCTGCTGCTCCTTCACATCGAGAGGAGCCAGTTGAGGTGGTTCATCTGGTTAGGATGCCCCCCGGACGCCTCCCTGGAGAGGTGTTTCAGACATGTCCAACTGGGAGGAGACCACGGGGGAGGCCCAGGACCCGCTGGAGAGATTATATCTCTCAGCTGGCCTGGGAACGCCTCGGGATTCTCCCAGAGGAGCTGGTGGAGGCGGCCGAGGGGAGGGAGGCCTGGACCTCTGATGAAGCTGCTGCCCCCCGACCCGACTTTGGACCAAGCGGGAGTTAATGGATGGATGGATTATATGATTTTGTAGCAAATATTAACATATCTTCCAGTTTGACACAAAAACTTCACAGAATACACATCAGCAAATTTCCGCATTTTCTATCCCTAATATGGCAACGTATCTTGTGGGATACATGCATGTCTAAGGTCACTAAACAACACAACAATCATAGTTAGAATATTTTTTCATCATGAGAATGTTAAGGCAATGGTCTTGCTTTGTTTTATAAAAGTAAATCATTGCTTTAGTGAAAATAAGTATAATTAAAAGGTAATTACTTACCCTTTGGAGAGCATGTTCTGCATCATTGCACCATGATGGATCCTGACCAGGCTGACTAAACGATGACAGATGACCTCAACCAAATATTTTGGCCCATATACTAATGGCAGGCAAAACTTTTGATAAAAGATAACTTGATGAATGAAAACCTTTCTAAATTTCCCTTACAAGGTGTTACAAGACTTTGTATCTTCTGGTATACGTTGGCAGATTAAGGGTTAAAGAGCACTTAGTGGGCGGAGCTTCAGGCTTGTCCAGAAAGGAGATGGCAGTTTTTCATCTTTTTGGCTGAACCAACTGTTTCTGTTAGATTAGGAGTTTATGAGGAGCATCTCCATGAACGTAATAACGTTGTCCCGCTGTTGTTCCAGGTCATCCACTGCAGCGGCTACCTGAAACTGCGCCAGTACGTGATGGACATGACGTTGTATGAATCCTGTTATCAGACGGTGGGCCTGGTGGCGGTCGGTCACTCTTTGCCCCCGAGTGGGATCACTGAGGTTAAACTCCACAGCAACATGTTCATGTTTCGGGCCAGCCTGGACCTGAAACTCATCTTTCTGGACATGAGGTAGGACACAGTCGACTGAGTGGACAAACAGATGGAGGAAAGCCAATGTATCATGATATGTTGATATAGAAATTATATAGTAATTATAAAAGCTTATGTTTCTTGTGCTGAACAATACAGCTGACAGAGTTGGAGAAACCATTCCTGTTTTGGGTCATTTAGGATTCAAAACTCTTTTATCTGTAAAATATCAGAAAATGAGACAGAAATGTTATTTTAGAAAATATTTTTTTGCAAATTTCTTCAAAGTTGGAAGTTACAGAAACTGAGTGAACTATGACCTTGAACAGTTCTGAAAGTTATGATGTTATGGCATTAACAGTTGCTAGCTAATATAGCTTCTAACTTCTAGCTAATATATCAGTAAACTAGGCTTACTGATATATTTTTTGACTTATTTGTAGGCACATCTGTGCATGTAGGATACAATCATTTCAGATTCTGAAGAAAATAAAAATCTAAAAAAAAAAAAATTATTCTAACCTTTTTTGAATAATTAAAGAAACTATTGTGAATCCCAGTTGGCCTCTAGCAGGAAAGGTTTCCTGGACCTTACGGTCAGACAACTAGGGGTGAGTATTGGCAATGACCTCGCGATACGATATGTATCATGATACTTGGGTCACGATACGATATTATCACAATATTGCGATATCACGATATATTGCGATATTCTACCCAGTTAATATCAAAATTAAAAGTAGAGATGAAAAATCAAGTTGCTGTATATGTTCATCAGATGATATTGATCATTCAGAGGACAAATTGAGTCAAAACTATTTGCTTCAAAACAGCCTATTTATTGCTTATTATTAGTGTTTTTGCATATTTAAGTAACCATTACAACATACTGACGATATCGATATCAGGAGCTGAAAAATCGATATTATATTGGACGGCCAAACATCACGATATATTGCCAAATCGATTTTAGTTGCAACTGTACGCACAATTATAAAATCATACGGGTGATGCTGTTAGCTCAGTATTTGGATGGACAGAAATTCTATTAATTGAATCCCTCCATCTTGTGTGTTGGATCCAGGGTGGCCGAGCTGACGGGTTACGAACCTCAGGACCTGATCGAGAAGACTCTGTACCATCATGTTCACACCTGTGACGTCTTTCATCTGCGCTATGCTCACCATTTATGTGAGTCCCCTAAATCACTGGTGAGACCATGAGGCCAGGCTCAGGGGGCTCAGGGGGGGTTTCCAAACCCAGGTACACCTGTGTCAGTCAAGAACATTTACCAAACTGCTAAAACATGGAGAAATGTCAAAAAACATCACACGATAACCAAGATGGTGGCGGCGTTGTTCAGCAAAATTAGTTTTTCTTATCTACTAGGTCAGGGGTCCCCAACCCCCGGTCCCCGGCCTGGTACTGGTCCGTAAGTCATTTGGTACCAGGTCGCAGGAAAAAAAAAAAAAAAAACAAAACTATTTGATGGCAGTAGATTCAGGAGTTTTTGCAGTTTGGGTTCTGTTGGACCTCATATTTGATGGATATTTCAGGAACTCTTCTGTGTTTCTGAGAGTTTTAGGGTTTGTATAAATCAGGTTTGTCAGAGACTATCAAGGGACAGCATCCATTTTTTTTTTAAGTTGTTAGATAAGAAGTAGTGAAATGTCCAGTTCTTCAAATGACCACTAGGGGCTGTCAGTCTTCATTGACCTCTACTTTACAGCAGAAACAATTAGTGCCTACATCATTATTATTATTATTTCTTTTTGGGATCATATTTGTTACATAAATAATGGTATGGTGAATAAAGTTATGTATTTTTGTTCATCTGAGGTAGAATTTTCCTAAAACGAAGACTGTAAGCTCTAGAAGGTTTATGGACACTAAAGGCCAGTTAGTGACCAGTTTTCATGAGTGTGTTTCCCACTACAGTACTGGTGAAGGGCCAGGTCACCACCAAGTACTACCGCCTGTTATCCAAACATGGAGGCTGGGTTTGGGTGCAGAGCTACGCCACCATCGTCCACAACAGCCGGTCCTCCAGACCTCACTGCATCGTCAGCATCAACTACGTCCTGACGTGAGGAAGCGCCTCTCTGTTCTCCAGCCTGTTTATCTGTTTATCACCTGTTTATCACCTGTTTATCACCTGTTTATCGCCTGTTTATCTGTTTATCACCTGTTTATCTCCTGTTTATCACCTGTTTATCGCCTGTTTATCTGTTTATCACCTGTTTATCACCTGTTTATCTCCTGTTTATCACCTGTTTATCGCCTGTTTATCATCTGTTTATCACCTGTTTATCTGTTTATCACCCGTTTATCACCTGTTTATCACCTGTTTATCGTCTGTTTATCACCTGTTTATCACCTGTTTATCACCCGTTTATCACCTGTTTATCACCTGTTTATCACCTGTTTATCACCTGTTTATCACCTGTTTATCACCTGTTTATCACCCGTTTATCACCTGTTTATCACCTGTTTATCACCTGTTTATCACCTGTTTATCACCCGTTTATCACCTGTTTATCACCTGTTTATCACCCGTTTATCACCTGTTTTTGTAGCGACATCGAGTGTAAGGAGCTGCAGCTCTCTGATAACCAGAACCGAACATCTGCGCCTGCTCTCAGTCTGACTTCATCTCAGGATCACCAGAAACACCACAGAACCAAACCAGTTAAGCTGAAGACTAAAGTCAGAGCAGGTCCATATCCTCCAGTGAGTGTTTGGGTTTAGAGACTATTTATGACGCTATTCTGTTCACTAAACAGTAGGGATGCACGATAACTGTGTTTTAAAACCGATACCGATAACTTTCAGCTCCTAAAGGCCGATACCGATAACACACACATATACCTAAGATCATTACATCAATACTATGAACAAAACCAAAAATAGTTTTGACTTTTTAAATGAACAGATATTTATTTTTTCCAATGAAAAACTATTGTCAAGCCTCTCAAACATTTTCATAAAACTATCAAACAAACCTAATTGATATCTCACATTAACTTAAATAAGGTTCATTACTGACTGATATAAAAAATAAAGGCTCCTTGAACTGATGGAAATACATGCATCAGAATTACTAACTGAAAAAGATTAACATTTAAAGGATTTTGACTTGTGGCTCCATTTAAATTAATACCTTTAATAAAAGTAAATGAGGTTCAGTAGTTTTTATTTTTTAATCTCATGGAAGCTTTAGATGAGAGGAATGAGGGAGAGGAGAGACTGCTGCTGGCTTGCGCACGTTAGCATTAGCTTCCATTAGCTTCCATTAGCTCACGTTAGCGTGATTTCAAAACTCCACTGAAGTGATTGTTATGTTGTAGGTGGCAATCGGGTTTTACGTATTAAAGCTTGTGCTTCCCTCCTCGTAGAATTCACTCGGAGGATTCGTCACAAATAACCACCAAACTATCTTCTTCTGAAACTTTAACGAAGTTCCACGCCGCCATGTTTGTTGTGATCAGCGCTGTGCTGCAGGCTGCATTCAAGGTGTAACGTAAATTCGCACGTTCCCTCATTTGCTAGTCGTTCTTTCAGCCTTTTCTATTTTTTCTTTGTAATGTGTAACATTATAAAGAAAGTGTAAAGTGTAAACATGTGGGAAAATACTGCGAATATCAATTAAAGTCAGCAACTACTAAAATTATGACCGAGTTAACGAGTTGTTTTCTGGCATGAGGGGGTATTCTTGATTTTCCTGATTGAGTAATCGTTTTTCTGATTATGCCGACGTCACTTGAACATAACATTCACTGCCGGTCATTCAAGACTCAGAGGAAGCGAGACACTGCTGTGTTGACAGAAATATAAATGTTATCGGGGCTATTCGTCGTGATATCGGACTTATCGGGATGACGTCATAATTTCCTGTTATCGGCCCGAAAGTTATCGTGCACCTCTACTAAACAGACGTGATCTTAAATGTGTTTGTGTGTAAGCAGAGTACAAAAATATTCTGAACCCTTGGATCTTTTATACCAAAATGGTTCCAGTTCTGGTTCAGAACTGGTTCAAAAGCCTTGAATTTACCAGAAAATGTACTTTGTGAGAAAAAAAGTTGTAATTTTATTTGAGCAAAATAATAGATTTACAAGAATAAAGCTGTAACCTGTGTTAAAGCAGCAAAAAGGAACTTTTGCAGTTTTTATCTAAGAGGCTCCTGCTATGTGCAAAGTTTACATCCTCTAATGACCCTGTCCAAGGTTTTCTCTTGTTTTGTCTCTTACTCAGTGACTCTTTTGTTAAGGGGCATTAGGTAAAGACAGTTAATAAAACATCTCAGTGGATTTCTAACTATATTAACTAGGGGTGCATGATAACTATCGGGCCGATAACAGGAAATGATGACGTCATCCCGATAACTCCGATATCACGATGAATAGCCCCGATAACATTTATATTTCTGTCAACACAGCAGTGTCTCGCTCCCTCTGAGCCTTGAATGACCGGCAGTGAATGTAATGTTCAAGTAACGTCGGCATAATCAGAAAAATGATTACTCAGTAAGGAAAATCAAGAATACCCCCTCATGCTAGAAAACAACTCGTTAACTCGGGTCATAATTTTAGTAGTTGCTGACTTTAATTGATATTCGCAGTATTTTCCCACATGTTACACATAAAAAAGAAAAAAATAGAAAAGGCTGAAATAACGACTAGCAAACGAGGAAACGTGGGAATTTACATTGCACCTTGAATGCAGCCTGCAGCACAGCGCTGATCACAACAAACATGGCGGCGCGGAACTTCGTTAAAGTTTCAGAAGAAGATAGTTTGGTGGTTATTTGTGACGAATCCTCCGAGTGAATTCTACGAGGAGGGAAGCACAAGCTTTAATACGTAAAACCTGATCAGCCACCTACAACATAACAATCACTTCCATGGAGTTTTGAAATCACGCTAACGGGAGCTAACGGAAGCTAATGCTAACATGCTCCTCTCCCTCATTCCTCTCATCTAAAGCTTCCATGAGATTAAAAAATAAAAACTACTGAACCTCATTTACTTTAATTAAAGGTATTAATTTAAATGGAACCACAAGTCAAAATCTTTTAAATGTTAATCTTTTTCAGTTAGTAATTCTGATTCATGTATTTCCATCAGTTCAAGGAGCCTTTATTTTTTATATCAGTCAGTAATGAACCTTATTTAAGTTAATGTGAGATATCAAATAGGTTTGTTTGATAGCTTTAAGAAAATGTTTGAGAGGCTTGATTTTGTTTATAGTATTGATGTAATGATCTCAGGTATATGTGTGTGTTATCGATATCGGTTTTAAAAAACACTTATCGTGCATCCCTAACATGAACAGAATCCTGATTTTATTCTGAGAAGCTTTAATGAAAGTTGAATCTGGTTTTGTGTTTGTTGGTTTAAATCAGAGCTCCAGGATCCTCCAGACAGACGCCTCCAGTTTTTCCTCTCAGAAGCAAAGATCCACGTATTCATGGGGGGAGAGGTGCTCCACTCTGACTCCTGAAGCGGGTCAACACCGCTCCAGCCACCAACATCTGGATCCTCAGAACCAACATCCTCCCTCAGCTTCCTCTCAGCAGATGTCTGGATCTCTGCTCAGTAAGAAACTCGTTGGATGGAACGGCCACAGCAGATATACCGGTACAGTTTTTTATTAAACCTCCTAACGATCATTTAAGAACATTACACCTGACTGTTATTGTGACTTAGACGAGGATCTTCTGTAAACTTCTGTCTCAGCTGTGTTTTAGCGTGAATCCATTTTTTATTTTATTTTTATTTTAACCTCAGGACCTGGACAGGCGGCGGACCCTCGGTACCCAGAAGACTGTTCCAGGAACTTTACCGCCGGTCTGAAGGAGGAACCTCGTGATCAGGACGGACTCGTTCTCACAGAGGAGTCCGGGCTCCATCAGAACCATCGACGTCAGCTCCTAGATCCAGTCATCAGACACAGAACCAGCGGTCGTGAGGAGGTCCAGCGAGCCCGGACCCTGGCCGGGCCTTTCCTCCCTGGTTTGGTCCAAGATGGAGGTCAGGACAGCTGGTGGCAGACTCTAGACCAGTCGGTACCAGTTCACATGGTTCTGAATCAGAGGAGGAGGTTCTGTGCCTCTGGACACCAAACTGTGGAGCATCCGGAACCTTCTGATGAGCTCCAGCGGTGCGAAGGTGCTGAAGGTGCTGAAGGTGCGCAGCGGACCGGGCCTGGGGTGGGTCCGGGTCAGTCCAGGTCTCTGAATGTCCGTCCGGTCCCGAACAAACACAGCTGTGTCAACGTCAGCCCGTTCATGCTGTACCACCGTCACCGCGGTAACGAGCTCAGCCCTTACCTCTCTGGCTCCGCCCCCAGAGACGCCCCACGATGCATTGGGCCGTCGGTCATCATCAGTAACGAGAGGTGACCCGGACAGGACGGGTGACCCGGTGACCTGGACAGAAGCTTCCTCCTTCAGCAGAAGCTCACACGTGTCGTTAACTTTATTATTATTCACTTTAAACCCTAAACATTATAAATACTCAGAACCTCAGTTTGTACAAAGAGAATAAGTCTTGTAAACTATTTTAAACTCAAATATAGAGTTTCTTGTTTAATTCAGTTTAAAATGATCTGAAGTGTTCGTTTGATGGTGTGTGCGTCAAAAAACATTTGGTTTCATTTAAATATTGGTATTGTGTTAAATCAGAAAATGTTGAGATGACATAAAAAAAAAGAAAAGAACCTTTGACTATTATTTCTTTATTTATATAATTAATCTTTTTTCTCATTATCTTCATTTCATTTGTTAATACAATTATTATTTTTTTATGATTCTGTCTTTAATCACCACACAATGGTTACGAATAAAAAAAAAAAATCTAAATGTGATCAAAGACTTTCAGCTTTAAGAGGTTTCACAAATATACAACATTTACCATTTAGGGATTATAACTATTTTAAGAAAAGTTCCCCCATTTTCATGAGCTGAGAAGCACTTGGAAAAAAAAATGAGATAATTGTAAATATAACCTTAATTTTTAATGCTTGAATGAGATTTATTTGTCCATGGACGTCACCAGATGATGCGTTTCCTGTCTGTGGGCCTTTCTGCCCTCAGTTTCGTCTTCAGGAACTGAGTGAGATCAGGCCACTGACTCAGCCGTTAAATATTTTATTTCTTTGCCTTCAAAAAGTCCTGAGTGTCTATTTCAGTGTGTTTAGGGTCAAGTTTATCTTTATTACATCTGTTCAAAGTTTCTGAATCCAGCGTGAAAGCTTTTTTTTTTTAGATGTTTTCTGCTGAAGTGTAATGTGTCTTTCCTGTTCTTGAATGTCACCGGTGGTTTGTACCTGGTTGTAAATTCTCTGTGCTCACATTCATGAATGTAAATGTTGATGATGATACTCCTTATTAGTTAATTAGTCTTGACTTCTGTTGTTGTAGTGAAGTGGTTTTCTTCACCAGAGGATTAGGATAGCTGAGCTTTCTTTCTTTAAGAATGAACCAGACTGTTGATTTGGCATGTTGTGTTGCCCGGCAACCTAACATTTGTAGATGAATCTAAATGGCTTGTTATGAGACAGAAAAAGGTATGAAAGTATTTGAGATGCTCTGCATGACGCTGACATGATGGCTGTAAATATCCAGATCCATGAAAGGTTGTTTAAAAATACCTCAGGTGGGCTGTTTTGATCTGATTCACTGTTTTCCCACCTTATAACGTTCAATAAACTCTTGTTTACCTTTAACTGTATTTGCATCATATAATTTACAGTTTACTTCCATTAGAAACTGAAACCACAGACCAGATTAACTTTCCACTGCAGGATGAGTCCACCTGGTCCGAAGTGTGAAGCGATAGCTCTGAATTTGAATCTAGAATCTTTTAAATTCTTTCTAATTTTACATTTAGAAGCATTAAACTGTATAACTGAAACATGTTACATGTTAAATCATATCATTATTTTTACTAAACGGTGGTTAATAAATCATTTAATAAACAAAGTAAACTTACCAGTCATGTTATCTTACTCTTCCTCCTCAAGGACACCATGAGCTCAGTGAATCAAGAGCAAAGGTTTAGTGGAAACGACTGAAAAGGCTTAAAGCTAAAATCTATTATAACACTTTACACAGTGATTCATCAATAAGTGTCTTCAGTCAGAGACTTCTTCAGATTTTCTGTTACAGGAGATCCTTCCTGGCCACAGCAATTACCATCTACAATTAATCATTGAAAAGACTTAAATCATTAAATCACTATTGCACAATTAATTTCTCTTGAGGGATGAATAAAGTTTTTTTTTGATGTATCATCCATTCCAACAAACATGTCACTTAACCAGCCAACAAATGTATGTGGGACCATCTGAGATATACACAATGGGCTAGCTCCATGCTAGCTCCAGGTGAATTGTCCACCGTTTCCATACTAGCTCCAGGTGAATTGTCCACTGTTTCCATGCTAACTCAAGGTGAATTGTCCACTGTTTCCATGCTAGCTCCAGGTGAATTGTCCACCGTTTCCATGCTAGCTGCAGGTGAACTGTCCACCGTTTCCATGCTAGCTCCAGGTGAGTTGTCCACTGTTTCCATGCTAGCTCCAGGTGAATTGTCCACTGTTTCCATGTTAGCTCCAAGTGCACTGTCCACCGTTTCCATGCTAGCTCCAGGTGAACTGTCCACTGTTTCCATACTAGCTCCAGGTGAATTGTCCACCGTTTCCATGCTAGCTCCAGGTGAATTGTCCACTGTTTCCATGCTAACTCAAGGTGAATTGTCCACTGTTTCCATGCTAGCTCCAGGTGAATTGTCCACCGTTTCCATGCTAGCTGCAGGTGAACTGTCCACCGTTTCCATGCTAGCTCCAGGTGAGTTGTCCACTGTTTCCATGCTAGCTCCAGGTGAATTGTCCACTGTTTCCATGTTAGCTCCAAATGCACTGTCCACCGTTTCCATGCTAGCTCCAGGTGAACTGTCCACTGTTTCCATACTAGCTCCAGGTGAATTGTCCACTGTTTCCATGCTAGCTCCAGGTGAATTGTCCACTGTTTCCATACTAGCTCCAGGTTAATTGTCCACTGTTTCCATGCTAGCTCCAGGTGAATTGTCCACTGTTTCCATACTAGCTCCAGGTTAATTGTCCACTGTTTCCATGCTAGCTCCAGGTGAATTGACCACTTGGGTTCATTTATGTGGTTGGTCCATTGGTACACAGATAACAAACCCATTGCAAGCTAAAGCCCATTCATGTACACGAGCATGACCATTCCTATTGGGCCAAAGATGGAACCGATGCACAATCCCATGTTGAACCCCAATTTTCAATCCATTTACATCTCAGAAGGTCCACACCTACATATGTTGGCTGGGTAGATAAAAAGTTACTGTAGGAAATGGCTAAATTTGAAATAACAAAATTAATGGTGGAACATGTAGTTATGGTTCATGCATAGGTTTGCCAACCGTCCCTTGAAAAACGGAACCGTCCCCTATTTATAGACTTGTACTTTAGTTTATAAATAGGGGAGGGTTCCGTTTTTCAAGGGACGGTTGGCAACCCTATTCATGCATGTCTCTGGGATAGAACTGGATTATACACTATATAACTGTCTTTCCATGGTCTTTGTGGGCCAAATTAGATGAGGGGGCAGGCAGGAGGTGGCCTGAAGGCCTTGAGTTTGTCACATGTTAGACCGCCTGAATGGTAAAACTGTTGAATAAACAAAAAGCCAAGTCAACGCCGGGACTGAACGTGTCATTGCAATTCAAGGAATTAGCTTGTTTAAATCGAATTTACCAGATAGAGTCCTGTTTGTTCATGTAAATGAGGGTTTCTTTTACCATGCAACAGTTGTTCATGGTGTTCCACAGAGTTCTGTACTGAGGCTGTTACTTTTCACTATGCTTTCATAAGGTATTATTATCTGGTAGCAGGAAATCAAACTCCATTTCTATGCAGATGATACTCAGCTATACCCATCTATTAAGCCAGATGAGAACTGTACACTAACTGGACTATAAAAATACATAAATGACATCTAAGTTAATGGAATGTCAAGGCCTCTATGCAAACTTCTTCAATTTTCACCACCTTGTGAGTTTTTTTTGTTTTTTTTTAATCTCTTATAATCAGATCTAATAATCAGAACGAGTCCGTGAGCAGTGAAGTCAAAGGAACAAGCCATACAGTTTCAGGAAATCTTTATTTCACTGGAAGTGCCAACGTTCGTGTTAGCCACAGATCAGAAGATGTTCAAGGTCATGTGCTTGTTGCATGTAGCTGCCAATCAGCTGTGTCCTAGCGCTTCAAATACAAGTCCGCTTCACACCAACAAACCACGGAGTAATCAATCAGTAAATTTAAAATCTGACACCGTTTCCAGAAACAGCTTGGGTTTGTTGGAGGAAGGGGTGGTGACTTGCTTTGGTCCTAACGGTGCTTGACTACCACCAAGTTCTTCATCATATCAAACGAGTTTCCGTCGGGCTCCAAGGACACCTCCCCTTGCTCCTTGGTGAGCACTCGCAAGAAGCCGTTGTCATCCAGACCCAGAACCTGAGCCTCCGGTCCGTCCTCGCTCCACAGACGCACCTGAGTCCCGCTGACATCAGAACAGATAACAAATGTCAGGATGAAAACTCAACTCTGCAAAATTCTCTACATGCCAGAACACAGCTGAGGATCCACATACAGCCTCCTTTGGACCAGTAAGGCCCAGGTTCTGATGCTGGAGTCAGTTCATACCCCCCCCCCCCCCCCCCCCCCCCCCCCCCCCATGCCAAAAAAGCTTTGTGGCTCTAGTGGCCTTTATTGAGAGTAGGAATGTGGGAATTGAACCTGTAACTGCAGGACGATAACTTCTGTACTGTGATATAGATGCTGTAATAAACAACAGTTGTGAAGTTGCTTCTCTGTGAAGACCAACATTTCCAAATGCTTTTCATAAATGCTTCCAAAAGCATTTATTCTTTCATTCAAAAAAAAAATAATAATTTTTTTTTTTTTTCTTGTAAATGAACAACCTTTTCTCATTAAACAATTTAAATCTGGAAAAATTACAACTTGGTCAATTTCCTTTTTTTTTAATTTTAACTTTTTCCCTGGTCAACAACTTGATTCTTCTAAGTTTACAATTGTATTTATATCCTTCTAATATTACAACTTTTAGTGAAGCCACCTGTTGTAGTACAGGTGCAGGATGGGGGGGGGGTGTTCCCATGTGAGGGGGGTGTTTGGGGTACACACCTGTGGAGCCACCTGTTGTAGTACAGGTGCAGGACGGGGAGGGGGGTGTTTGGGGTACGCACCTGTGAAGCCACCTGTTGTAGTACAGGTGCAGGACGGGGGGGGGGGGGTGTTTCCCATGTGAGGGGGGTGTTTGGGGTACGCACCTGTGGAGCCACCTGTTGTAGTACAGGTGCAGGACGGGGAGGGGGGGGGGTGTGTTTGGGGTACGCACCTGTGAAGCCACCTGTTGTAGTACAGGTGCAGGATGGGGGGGTGTTCCCATGTGAGGGGGGGTGTTTGGGGTACACACCTGTGGAGCCACCTGTTGTAGTACAGGTGCAGGACGGGGAGGGGGGTGTTTGGGGTACACACCTGTGAAGCCACCTGTTGTAGTACAGGTGCAGGACGGGGGGGTGTTGGGGTACGCACCTGTGGAGCCACCTGTTGTAGTACAGGTGCAGGACGGGTAGGGGGGTGTTGGGGGTACACACCTGTGGAGCCACCTGTTGTAGTACAGGTGCAGGACGGGTGGGGGGGTGTTGGGGTACACACCTGTGGAGCCACCTGTTGTAGTACAGGTGCAGGACGGGGGGGTGTTGGGGGTACACACCTGTGGAGCCACCTGTTGTAGTACAGGTGCAGGACGGGGGGGGTGTTGGGGTACACACCTGTGGAGCCACCTGTTGTAGTACAGGTGCAGGACGGGTAGGGGGGTGTTGGGGGTACACACCTGTGGAGCCACCTGTTGTAGTACAGGTGCAGGACGGGGGGGGTGTTGGGGTACACACCTGTGGAGCCACCTGTTGTAGTACAGGTGCAGGACGGGGGGGGGGTGTTGGGGTACACACCTGTGGAGCCACCTGTTGTAGTACAGGTGCAGGACGGGGAGGGGGGGTTGGGGGTACACACCTGTGGAAGCCACCTGTTGTAGTACAGGTGCAGGACGGGGGGGGGGGTGTTGGGGGTACACACCTGTGAAGCCACCTGTTGTAGTACAGGTGCAGGACGGGGGGGTGTTCCCATGTGAGGGGGGTGTTGGGGTACGCACCTGTGGAGCCACCTGTTGTAGTACAGGTGCAGGACGGGGGGGTGTTCCCATGTGAGGGGGGTGTTGGGGTACGCACCTGTGAAGCCACCTGTTGTAGTACAGGTGCAGGACGGGGAGGGGGGTGTTGGGGTACACACCTGTGGAGCCACCTGTTGTAGTACAGGTGCAGGACGGGGGGTTGTTCCCATGTGAGGGGGGTGTTGGTGTACGCACCTGTGAAGCCACCTGTTGTAGTACAGGTGCAGGACGTGGGGGGTGTTTGGGGTACACACCTGTGGAGCCACCTGTTGTAGTACAGGTGCAGGACGGCCTCCGGACCTCCGTGCTGGAAGCTGCTGATGAGGTTTTCCAGACAGGAGACGGTTCTGGCGATGAGCTGCGAGCAGCTGAGCGGCTGCAGGCTGCAGTTATTGATCCTGTTGTGGTGCTTGATCAGGTCATTGATGCAGACGGTCGGGTTGCTGTTGGTCACGTTAAACCCACAGCCTGCAGAGAACATGTTCAACAAACACGGTACTTAAATTAGATTTTAACTGTTACACCTCTTTTGTTTCAGATCTTCACAGGGACTCCAGAGTCAAGACATCTTTTGAAACTGATTATTTTACATAAGAAAATGAAAACGTATTGTGGTCAAGTATAGAGATTCAAAATTTCATGGAGTCTTTGACTGTAAAGGATTTTTGGCAAAATGTATTTTAATAAAATGAATATTTCATTTATCGTTGTAGTGATTTGTCCAATTAGCCCTAAAACAGATGGTAATAAATATTAATAAAGTTTAATTTCCTCAACGCTCCTCTAGTTTGGATCCATTACAGAACTCTGATACATTTGGTAAAAAAGTTAAAAACTTAACTCTTCCATTTTACCAAGAAACACAGTAGTCATTGTTGTGAGAAAATATGAAAATAAAGTTCTTAAGATCTGCATCAAGACTTTTGACAAAGAAATCCAAAAGAAGGAAAACTCGCCTCTCAGTTAAAAATAGACAAAAGCAGATTAAGTTTAACCTGATTCAGACAGCGTTTTATAAGTTGTGGTTAATAGGATGAAAGAAAAATACACTGTTAACTTCAAAATATAATGCGTCCCCACTGTTGGACTAAAGCTGAGCCCACTGAGAGAAGGTGAACCAGTTACTCTGCCATCGTCAGTTCTGGTTCAGACTCCCTGGCCCGATTTCTGGCCTCACTTTAGTGAGCAGGGGGTGGTCAGAGGTTCTGAGTCCAAATGGAGGTCAGGGACCATCAGAACATTTAAGCCTTGGGCTCCATAGCGGGAAAAGCTACTGACAGTGTACAAAATAACATTTGATCTGTTTCTGTTAAAACATGCGACTGTCACAAAGGCATCTTCCATCTCCAGGTCACATTACGCAACAGTAGCCTTCTGGTCCTTTTCACTCTGGTTATCAAAAATGGCGTCGCACATCATGGACGGCTGGAATTAGTTCATATTCTTCAGTCGTGTTTTACTAATAAGTTAGGCAACAAAGTGAAGTGTAGATCAAAAATCAGCCAATGTTCTTTCGCAGCACCTCTGCTGCAGGATCATGGGGGAAAATGAAGGTGAAGTTGCCCACTACGGAACGAGGCGGGTTACTGGTGTTACTGGTGTTACTGGTGTTGATCAAGAAAGGATTGCTGAGGTAGAACAGAAAACCTCCCACCCATGGTGCTCTGGAGCTTTGCTGGTCCCCAGTAGGCTGGGAACACTGGAAGCACTGTTTGTTCAAGCCCTCCCAAGGGTTTGGGCAAACAGTGAACCCCCCCCCCTCCCCCCCCCCCCCCCCGTTTTCTTTCTATAGGAACCGGTTCCTTGTCATGATGCAGCCAGTCTTCAAGAGGAATTACTGCCCTGCATCACTCAACAAAAGTTGTAGCGTCATCCTAACGTGGCCAGCCACATGTATAAGGATCTTTTTGGAGAAAAAAATAATTTCAGATAGAGTGGTTGTAGAAATATTATGTATTAACATTATTCATACTGATCCAAGCGCGACAACAGTCATTTATTTTTAATCTTGACTAAATCCTCTTCATTCTGTGTGCTCCGGTGACCGCCCCACTGCTCCCCGCTCACTCTGCTTTTATTGGTTAGCATCTAAAACCAATCACACACATTGGTGCCAGTCATGTGTCACAGCATCAGAGACAGTTGGAAGTTATTTTTGAACTGATTGGTTATCCCCACATGGGTAGATGGACTGGGTTGATCTGGGCTGAAACTGAAGTGTATGAGCAGAAAACAATTCTGTTCTTCCTGATTTTATCTTGGTTTTTAAGCGCCGCCACAACTAAACTAATGGATGGTTATTTTTCCATTTCTCAATAATATAAACTAACATAATGATGAGCATCCATGCAAGGCAACACTAGTCTCATGAGCTGAGGGTTATAAAAAGCTTTACCTATGAGCAGGTGAAACGTTGATCCCATCACCGTGGAAGTCACCAGGACCCCCCCGAGCTTCATCAGGTTGCTGTAGTAAATGTCATTGGGCCACTTCAACCTGAGGTCGATGTCCTGATGGAGATCAGAACATTATCAGAGATCATAATGTTCCAAGAGGAAAAACATTTAAGTTCAACAGCACAACTCTGACTTCAGTAGATTTTACTGACCAACAGAGCATGAAGATTATATTTACTGACGGAAACCCTAACCCTAACCCTAACACGCTAACA
The DNA here is from genome assembly GCA_018398805.1 of Hirundichthys speculiger. Classification (NCBI taxonomy): domain Eukaryota; kingdom Metazoa; phylum Chordata; class Actinopteri; order Beloniformes; family Exocoetidae; genus Hirundichthys; species Hirundichthys speculiger. Next base: position 70,004 of record JAGFBZ010002517.1, read on the forward strand.
ACAACAAAAGAAAAAGTCCGGTTTTCTCTGCATGGAATGGGAACTTTATTCTGGCACTGCAGGAACTTGTAATATTTTACAGGTTGTATCGTTCTGCCGTCCCACGACACACACATTACCCATAAGGCCACACCATTACCCATAAGGATACATTCTTAAAGGGGCCAGGCTGGCTCACAATCGTATGACGTTTCGCTGGGAACTGCGGCCTCTCGTCTGCTGAGGGGTAGATTTCTGCGGAATTTCCGCAATTTTTTTCTTGATTTTTTATTATATTATATATTTCTGGAAAATCCGCGAAAAGCTAAAACCACGGAACTTAAAGCGCGACTTAGCAAGGCATCACTGTACATTTTTACGTCTTGATTAGCAGCCTTAGGAGAAAAAACACTCGTCCTACAGTTCAGTACTACATCTGACCATCCTGGCAGGGATTGCTTTTCTTTTAATCAAAAATTGTTTTATAGTGTGTGCTAGGCATAAGAAAGAATGTAGTAAATTAAAGTAAATTTATATTACTTCATTTTGTAGTGTACGTTTTGTGTGCTTTTTTAATGGAATAAAACATCTCTTCTGAATATTCTAGCATTTATTATAGTATTTTTCATGTGTAATTACCTGATGATAATAAAAATCTTCCTGCCACTGTGGTAGGAGGCAAAAATGTTAGTTTCCGACATCTCAAACCAGATGTTGAAGGCAGGTGAGATGTAGCTGAATCCATGCAGATGTGCGTCAGGAAAGGATCACCAGCTGTGTTTGCTAAATTATCTCTGATGCTTCGTGTTCAGAGTTTAACACGGTTTCTACCTGTTCATAAACATCACTGTTTGAACTGAGGACCACGAACTTTGACTCCAGACTTCAGAAAAAAAAAAAAAAAACATATTTAAGGGATTGTTGGCGCTTGTAGTTCAGCACTTTTGGTCGGCACCAAAGCAGAAATCCTACACGACCAGTTGTATCTTTTAGCGTTGAAGAAGCCGGTTCAGAGAGCTAATACCTGGTATCCAGGTAGCGTCCGAACGGCCTCCACCACGGCCAGAGCAGCCAGGTGCTGCAGGAAGGGAATTCTCCGTCCGAGTCTGGAACTCAGCTCAACCTGGACGCTGACGGTGAACATGGCGCACCCTACCGGGCTGAGCCAGGTGTTCCTGCCCCGACCTGGAACGCCACAACAAAAACACGTCAAAACTCACATCTGATCTTTTTTACAAGTCTATGAAATACAAAGTATATACATATGACATGAAATTCTTTTTTAAATGTCTTGAAAAAACACATTACTGAGTTTGAACTACTTAAAAAATGTGACACAAACCCGTCCATCCCTCTGACAAACAAGGTGAACTGACCTCTTCCCTGACTTTGTCGCGCCGCCACGGCGATCATGCCCACCTCCTCTGGTAAGTGCTGTGTCATCCTGGAGGGTGGAACGCACAAAAATTATTAAAAACCACCTCTGTTGTTCATTCATGAAGGTCCTCCAGCTGGAAAAGGCTGGAAGGCGAAATGTATTCAGAGTTTAAGTGATTGGTAGATTCACTGGAGCGGATAATTAGTTAGAAGATAGAGAATCAATTATGCATTTCAAAGATATTTGAGCCGATTTTTAGACAAAAATGCGTGTGATGTTTACAACTGTGTAGCGTCCTTTATTTGATACATCAATCTAATTGCTTGTTGACACAAATAGATTAGGCAATTTGCTGATTGTGCTAGCATCATTTTTGGCATAATCTGAGGAATTGAGCATAATTTTTGCCTTTTTTCCAAAAGTAGCACTGCTAGCATAATCTGTATATTTTCTTGTTTTAATAACACAATTTTAGAATAATTCAAGAAAACGAAGATCTCAGCTACTAAAAACGATAGATTACTATTAACAGTTGGTTCCACTCCTATTTTGCGATTGCTTTTTAGTTGTGTTGAGATACCGCGGGAATTCGATGAAACGGAACCGGAAGTCTGCGTCTCGGTCCCAGACTCCTTAGTCTTTCTCCAAGTGCTCGTTTCAAAATGGCGGCTGCCACGCCAAACGTATAGGCCTAACCACCGGGTAAAGTTAGCCAGGTTTTGAACGACCGGGCCCAGAACGTCAGGCCAGGGTTAATAAAATACATTTTCAAACTTGTCTTGTGAGTTGTGAAGTTTGTGCACAGAATAATTTTTTTAAAAAGTAGCATAATTTTAAAAAGCAAGCATAATTTGAGCAAAAAACGAGCACTGCCACTAGCATAATATGCCACTTTTACTAGCACAATCGGCAAATGCCTAATTCAGATGATGCAACTGAATGCATTTAGGCTTGTAGACCTGGTTATACAACATCACAGTTGGGAGGAAAGGGGATTTAAATGACTCTCAACACGGGTTAGGGTTAGTGTTAGTGGTTGTAGTGAAATGGTGTGGGGGATATTTTCTTTGAGCCTTTGAGCCACTTAGTACCAACTGAACATTGCTTAAATGGCACGATATACCTGAGTAATGTTGATGATCATGACCAGTGTACCTATACTCTGAAGACTACTTGCAGCAGGATAATGCAAGATACCACAAATATCAAATCATCTCAAATCGGTTTCCCTGAACATGGCAATGAGTTCACTGTACTCCGACGGTCTCCACGGTCACCAGATCTCAGTCCAATAGCGTACTTTTGGTATGAGGTGGAATGGGAGATCAGCCAGTAAATCTACAGCAACAGCATGATGCTTTCATGTTACATGGACCAATTCTCTGAGGAATGTTTCCAACACCTCGTTGAACCGATGCCACCTAGAATTACCACCTCGTTGTGAATCTGTTTCAGTTTTCCAGTGAAAGCAAAAAACAGGTTTTTTTTTTTCCCCCCACTTGCATATTGCCTGAACTTCAATCACGATGACGCGATAATCCAGCGAGCTCTGAATTATCAGCGCCTTTTCATCAATGCTGACTCTGGAGCTGTTTCCTTACCAAACTGTGAAGAGAAGATGTTTGCACATCCTCTCATCTTCAAATGCAATTAAAGCTTATCCAATGTGACCCCCATCTATTGGCTGCTGGACAAAGGCCGGAGCTGCCAGAGCTGCAGAGCTGCTCTTTGTGCTGTTGTGATGCAAAATGGCTCTGAGCTAAATCAGCTTAAGTGTTCTCAGATCAGATGAAGTTCTGCAGCAGAAGACTTCATTAAAAGAGAAGGAAGGACCGCTCAATCTGGAGGCCTCATATAGACCAGGTCTACAGTTTGGAGTCTTAAAATAAGTGTATCTCTGCAACAACAAGGTGTATTTGAATACATCTGGTGTCAAAATAAAGGTACCAGACCTGAGATTCCATCAGAAGTGTCAAATTAAGTATACATATTACCAGGCCGGAGTAAATGAAGATAGAACACAACAGAAATCTGACAAAATCTTAGCTCTCTTTGAATTCCATGAAAACTAAACACACCAGAAATCCATCTTATTCATATGTATGTATATACACATACACTACATATCCATCAATCCATCCATCCAGCTGAGAGATATAGGCCCCGATCGTACACCTCCCGCTAGCCGCTAGCTGCTACCCACAAATTGCAGATTTAGGAACCTCCACTAACCGCTATGCAATCTACCCGCGTTGCCAACTTCCTTACTTACATTGTAGGCGCGGCAAAGGGCGTGTCATTTGCGCTTTCCGCAAACTCTGTATCTTGCGATCACAGGTTTAGGATAGCGGCTAGCGGGTGGTCAGAAAATGGTCTTTATCGGATTAAAGCTGAATTTGTTTCTCGTATTTTTCATATGTATATTATATCATACTTGGTGTGACTGAAAATAGCTTGAATGATCTCTGTGTCGTCTGTTCCCAGTATCAGAGGCACCCATAAGGTTCAGGTTCAGGGATAGTAACTTAGGTCTACATTATACTGAAAATGTCTCCTAAAGCCACCATCTCACTACATGATTTTAAGGTTGATTCATCTACAAAAACGTCTGATCAGAATCAAGTCAGCACATGACTTATGTGTGGAAAGACACATTCAACCAACATTAAACCAAGACAAGACAACAAAGAAGAAGTAACAAGATGATAACAATTAGTGCTGGGCGATATGACGATATATATCATGGGGACGATATAAAAGTGTATATCGTGCCATTTCTCTTCTATCGTTTCTATCGTTTCTAACATAATTTTATCAATTATTACAGCAAATATGTAATTAAATAACCTGCAACGATAAATTTGATAGAATCATATCTACTTCTACAAAGTAGCCTTTTATGTTTGCACTTTTATTCATGGTTAATGCCTTAAACAGAGTTCTCTTCAACCCTGATGTTTACTTTAGACACTTTATATTGGTTTGCAAACTTTGCACTACAAGGTTACAGATTTCAGAAAGTTGAAAAAATAATTTGTGTTATTTGTTTATAGCTCAACTTCAGTGCAAAAATGTGTTTTTCCTCTCAGAAACTGTTGTGCACTTTAAAAAAAAATGTGAAAGCTACTGTACCTCTGTACCTACCTGTTATTGCTGCACTAAAATGTATGTTTGTGACAGTTCAGCTAAATGTCCTTTCAAAATAAAGTTGAAAAGTAAGCAATAAAATTTTTGTCAAACTTTTCAGAGAATAACTGAAAACATACTTTATTATGGTATATCGTGATATATATCGTTATCGTGATATAAAATAGTCCATATCATGATATATTTTTTTCCATATCACCCAGCACTAATAACAATCATGACACAAACAGCTTCATCTGCTTACTTTTCTTTGGTTCTACTCAGAACCAGCCTTACTGGCTGGTTCTGAGTAGGTTTAGCATGCAGTTTAGCTGAGTCTGTAAATCTCAGACTGGAAGCCAAACTAATAATCTGATTCTTATTCTTCCACATAAGTTTTTTCTCACTTGGGAGATGAATATGCAAGAATACATTCACACAAGACCCAAATGTGCATTCAGTTCTTTCTGTATATGTTAGGAGGCCAGAGTTTCCACGGCTACTGTCACGGTGGAAACCCAGAGGCGAATCTGCATAAAGGCCAGTAAACGGGGGGGGGGGGGCCCTCACCATGGTACTTGTCCAATCACTTCAGAAGTTTAAAATGTACAATTTCATCACAGAGCCTTGGAAAAATACGGGAGTTGTAGATCAGCACACAAATAGCTTTTATTTTTCCAACACAGTGGTACAGAGGTCAAAAAGCCCAGGTTTCTCTGCAGAAAAAACGGAAAACTTCTGGTATGTACACTATCTTTTAATACTAAAACAATGGAGTGTGTGTGTCGTGGGACGGCAGAATGAAAACGGGGTTAGATTAAAAGTGTAGTGAGCATCAACAGCAGCCCAGCGTGTATAGATTTACATTCTCTGTTAACCGACAGGAGCCCAACAACACAACCTGTGTGATGTTACAAGTTCCTGCAGTACCAGAATAAAGTTCCCGTTCCATGCAGAGAAAACCAGACTTTTTCTTTTATTGTCGTTAGCGTGTTAGCCGCTAATTACGAGCCAAAAATAGCACAATACCAGCAGTTTCTTTACTACGGTTCAGAGACCAGAGGCTGTGAAGGAAACAGAAAGACCACAGTTGAGCCTTTGTCTGGTTTCACAGATTTTTTTTTTTTTTTTCCCAATTAACTGCGAAAAATAAGAGATGATCGATAAATAGAGTTTAACTGAAATAGAAAATTGAATTGTGACGCTAAAGTGAAGCGTAACAAGGACAAACCAGTATGAGCAGAACTGTACTGGTTTTCCTCATAAAGATGAGCCAGTGACACCAGTTCCACCAGTCCTCCCGCAGAAGCAAACATCTGTACACAGATGTGAAGGTGCTAATCCACCACAGATGGGAGTGAACACACTTACGAACACACACAGGGCGATTAATTCAAAGTTGAGGTATAATTTCTCTGAGAGCCGAAAACCCCTCTCACTTTCAGGATAAAAAGATTATTGGTGCCATCAATGCCTCTCTTTGAAACAGGATTTTCTGTACATAAACTTGTTTGCATTGATCACCCATCAGCGTTGCAGGGCTGATTAATCAGAGAGGAGAAACTAATCTGGAAATGTGATTAATTGACATAATCCTGTTTCGTGGGCAAGCGCAGAAAATGATCATTTAGAAATGACACTATTGGAAGTGATCAATAAGGGACAGCTGATGGATGACCTTCAACAAAACACAGACACTCGTTCAGCTACAGATTCAACAAGGCTGCTTTAGTAAAAAAATAATAAAAGGTTTCTGCCATGGACGTGAATAGAAAGCATGCAGGTTCAAAGAAACAGCGATTCTTGGATTGAAATTTGAATTCTACAGGTATATTTATTAGTCAGCCCTGTTATATCCTATTTTTTTATGTGTCATATAATCACTTTATATCATTATTTAATGATCTAAAATGATGAACTGATCATCAGCAGCATGATCGGAAGCCTGGGGATTTGTTTTTATTTATTTTATTTTATTTCCATATCATCCAAACCTTTTCTGAGTTGAGGATGTGTCTCGAAGTGCAGTTAAGTGATCACTAAATATAAATGTAGTTTTATTCTGACCAGGAAGAGATCTACGGGCTCCAACCATTAAACCCCAGTTGTAATAAGTGTTGTAACTCAACGAGGAAACTGTGAAGGTGTTGAAGGTTCAGAGTCAGGATTGGGTTTCTGGAGCCCGGCGTTCCTCCCACAAGTCAAACATGGCACCACATGTTCCTCAGAACGAGAAACCAGGATGTTTAGGCATCTGCTTACAATCTTTTCTAATTGCAGGTGGAGCATTCAGGGTCAACGGGGGCAATTTGATTTTTGTGGTCCGACCTGTTGCCACAGTTCTCAAGAATCAGTTTCTGACCACCGGAGCCGGTCTACGACTCGTAGGTTTTACAGGAAACAAGTCGTGTTTCCAAACTCTGTCAGCTTGGATATGGGGTCGCCTGTCAAAACAAGCTCTGACTGATACCATAAAAATATCAGTTTCTGTCTACAAACTATGATTACGCAGTAACGGGTAATGTTTTATTAATGAATGACTGCAAATAAAAGCTTCCACATGTTCAGAAGACAGAATATGTTTAACTGCAAACAGAAGAAATCTCTCTGTTCATGTGGATCCATGCTTGTCGAATAAAAAAAATAATGAAATACAATAAAACCGTCAGTAAAGACTGAGCTTCTGTGTTTTCATGTATATTATATGTTGAAGTGTCGCTTCAGGCAGAAAGATCAAACACTTTCACGCTGTGAACTACTCAAACCATCGACACCAGTCTGTGTGCAATGTAATATACACACTGGAGGAAATAAGTATCTGATCCCCCGCTGATTTTAGCAGTTGTCACACTAAGAAATAAATGAACAGTCTCAGACTTCTATGGCAGCTTTATTTTAACAGTTATAGAAAGAATATTGAAAATCAATTTGCAAGTCATTGAGGGAAAAGAGTATTTGATCCCCAACCAACCTTGACCAGTATATATATGTATATATATACACATATATACACACACATTATATATATATATATATATATATATATAGTCATGGAAAAAATTATTAGACCAGCATTTTTTCTTCAGTTTCTTGTTCATTTTAATACCTGGTACCACTAAACGTCATCATGTGACTAAAACAGACAGAAAAGAAAACACTGAATGCATAAAAGCAGTGTTTTTGGCAGTACAACGCCATAGCTGTTGATGTAAAAACTTAAGTGATTTAGGTTATAATCAAGAAAACCATGGAAAATGGTAAGATATCAGCTCTTAAATAAAACTCTTATGAGCAATCTTTGTGGTTATCATTATGTTTGTCCAAACAAATGTACCTTTAGTTGTACCAGGTATTAAAATGAACAAGAAACTGAAGAAAACAAGGGTGGTCTAGTAATTTTTTCCATGACTGTAATATATATATATATATATATATATATATATATATATATATATATATATATATATATATATATATATATATAGCCAAATGCAAAACTGGTGAAAAAGAGTTAGAAAAGATGAGGAGGGGAATAAGATGTCGGTGGCGTCCACCTGTAAAACCATTCCTGTTTTGATGGTCGTCTCGTTGTTGCCCCTCTAGTTCACCTGTTGTTAATTTCATTAACACCAAAGGAGCTGAAACTGATTAACAACCCCCTCTGCTACTTCCCTGACCAGATCAATATCCCAGAAGTTCAATTGACTTGATGCTATACTCTGATTACAAAGTGTTCCTTTAATTTTTTTTGAGATTGTTGATGTGCATTTCAAACCTCAGGTATTTTAATGAACTGGAGGTAATGGCTGAAAGGATGAGACAGCAGATACAAGCAGCTGATATGTGTTTTCATCCACGGGACGGCTGGACTCAACCCTCCCCCCATAAACGGGGGGAAAGGTTCAGTCACTCAGGAGAGGCTGAGCAGAGTTGCTGCTCCTCCCCAGGGAGGTGTTTTGGGCGTGACCAGCCAGGAAGAGACCTCCAGGTAGACCCAGGACACACTGGAGGGATTATATCCCTCGGCTGTTTGAGGAACACCTTGATATTCTCTCAGAGGAGCTGAAGGAGGTGGCCGGGTAGAGAAAGGTCTGGACCTCTGGCTGCTGCCCCTGAACGGGGATAAGCTCAAGTGTACGGGCTGGGACGGATGGATCAGTGGCCCAGAACCCTTATAGAAGAAATTCAAACATTAATATATCTTTACTAGGGATGCACGATAACTGTTTTTTTAAAACTGATACCGATAACTTTCAGCTCCTAAAGGCTGATACCGATAACCAATAACACACCTATATACCTAAGATCATTACATCAATACTATGAACAAAACCAAACATAGTTTTGACTCTTTAAATGAACAGATATATATATTTTTACAATTAAAAACTATTGTCAAGCCTCTCAAACATTTTCTTAAAGCTATCAAACAAACCTATTTGATATCTCACATTAACTTAAATAAGGTTCATTACTGACTGATATAAAAAAATAAAGGCTCCTTGAACTGATGGAAATACATGCATCAGAATTACTAACTGAAAAAGATTAACATTTAAAGAATTTTGACTTGTGGTTCCATTTAAATTAGTACCTTTAATTAAAGTAAATGAGGTTCAGTAGTTTTTATTTTTTAATCTCATGGAAGCTTTAGATGAGAGGAATGAGGGAGAGGGGAGTCTGCTGCTGGCTTGTGCACGTTAGCATTAGCTTCCGTTAGCTCACGTTAGCATGATTTCAAACCTCCATGGAAGTGATTGTTATGTTGTAGGTGGCTGATCAGGTTTTACGTATTAAAGCTTGTGCTTCCCTCCTCGTAGAATTCACTCGGAGGATTCGTCACAAATAATCACCAAACTATCTTCTTCTGAAACTTTAACCAAGTTCCACGCCGCCATGTTTGTTTTGATCAGCGCTGTGCTGCAGGCTGCATTCAAGGTGTAACGTAAATTCCGACGTTTCCTCGTTTGCTAGTCGTTATTTCAGCCTTTACTATTTTTTTTCTATTTTTTATGTGTAACATGTGGGAAAATACTGCAAATATCAATTAAAGTCAGCAACTACCAAAATTATGACCGAGTTAACGAGTTGTTTTCTGGCATGAGGGGGTATTCTTGATTTTCCTTATTGAGTAATCGTTTTTCTGATTATGCCGACGTCACTTGAACATAACATTCACTGCCGGTCATTCAAGGCTCAGAGGGAGCGAGGCACTGCTGTGTTGACAGAAATATAAATGTTATCGGGGATATTCGTCGTGATATTGGAGTTATCGGGATGACGTCATAATTTCCTGTTATCGGGTCGATAGTTAACGTGCACCCCTAATCTTTACAGGAAGAATGGGACAAAACACCTAAAACGCTTCATCACTAGCCATCTTCGAAGCGAGAAGGAACAAAATAGTGAAAGATTTACTTTCCCAGCTTTTTTAGAATTTGTTGCAGGTCCAATTTATAAAAATGTGTGTTTATACAAATGAAATGATGTTGATAAGAAAAAAACATGAAATGTAACATGAAATATTTCGAATAAAGATCAGCTCAGTGTCTGAGTTCCATCACGTCTACGTATGTTTGAAAGTTTTAATTCTTCTGAAGGAGGAGGTTTCTCTCTGAAAATATCCAGTGTCCTGAATACTTGCGGGCAAATGCTTGAAGATATAAAACAGACATTCCTTAATAATAACATTAATCAAGCCTGCTCCGATGGGACATCTGGAAACTCAAACACCAGCAGTTTAACCGGGGTGCAGCGGCGGCAGGTTTGGGGTTCAGCCGGTCTGCTCGTTCACCCTGCTTCGGTTTCTGTATAACCTTCATGACAACTGTGTCTGTTCCAATCAGCTCAGCGCCGCTCCACAGTCCATTTGTCAAACTTTATGACAGTTTTAATTGCTGCCACCTGTTGCCTGATTGACCTGTTCAGCAGCCACTTTCCCTCACATGTGTGGACGCGGACAAAGACGTCTATTAGCAGCAGCTTCCCTCGGCAGCTCTGAGGTCACACGGGCGATAAATTAGTTCCAGCCCGTCTGAACGGCGTGGCTGAACGCACTCATCGATAACGTGGCCAGAGGATGAACCCACAACTACAGGTTATTATCAGTTCCTATGAAATCAGCCTGCTGACGTCCAATACCGTCAATAATGGTCATTGATAATGATCAGATGTGCTGTTGGAATGCTGAACTGACAGAGAAGTCTCCAAAGAAGTGTCCACTATGCCAATGTAACACTTAAACGTGTGCACGTGAGGACATTAAAGACTATGAGGTAGTTAAAGTAAAAAAAAATCCTGAGCCTGAACCTTTTTTCCCGGGGCTGCAGTGGATCCGACGTAGTGCTGGGCAATATGACGATAAATATCGTTTCTATCGTTTCTAACCTAATTTTATCAATTATTACAGCAAATATGTAATTAAATAACCTGCAACGAGAAATTTGATAGAATCATATCTACTTCTACAAAGTAACCTTTTACGTTTGCACTTTTATTCATGGTTAATGCCTTAAACAGAGTTCTCTTCAACCCTGATGTTTACTTTAGACACTTTATATTGGTTTGCAAACTTTGCACTACAAGGTTACAGATTTCAGAAAGTTGAAAAATTATTTGTGTTTATTTTTTTATAGCTGAACTTCAGTGCAAAAATGTGTTTTTCCTCTCAGAAACTGTTGTGCACTTTAAAAAAAAATGTGAAAGCTACTGTACCTCTGTACCTACCTGTTTTTGCTGCACTAAAATGTATGTTTGTGACAGTTCAGCTAAATGTCCTTTCAAAATAAAGTTGAAAAGTAAGCAATGAAATTTTGTCAAACTTTTCAGAGAAAAACTGAAAACATACTTTATTATGGTATATCTATCGTGATATATATCGTTATCGTGATATAAAATAGTCCATATCGTGATATATGATTTTTTCCATATCGCCCAGCACTAATCCAACGCCCACACATTTTAGACAATTTGGCAAACAGCTTTTTGGCATTGTGCTTAGTAATGTACAAGATGACCTTCAATTTAAATGAATTTTAGAAAGTAAAGGTTATGAAGTTATAAGTGAAAACATGTGAAACTCAGTCAAGCCAATTAATCTGATTCATTGAACAGCCATTTAATTCAGTAAAGGGCAATTTGTACAAAAAAAAAACCAAACAAATTGTATCTTTTCCATCATTTTTGTTCAAAACAATGACAAATTAAGTTATAGGAAACACATTCGGTCTTGACTCGTCTCCTCTTTAACATATTTGCAGAGGCAGTTCTGTTATTCCTCTGGATGCATCATCATCATCTAAAAAATGAACCATTACATTCAGTATTTTTACGATGTTTGAGGAGGTTGCTTCATTAACATTCAGAGAAAACATCCATCCTTTGAGCTGATCAGGCAAGACAAGTTTAGTTGTAGAGCACATTTTGTGCACAAGACAATTCAAGGTGCTTTACATAAAACACGGACGTTTCTAGAACTCTGGAGCTGTGTCATGTTTGTTTATATAACTGGCCTGCTGACTGGAAACTGGCAGTTTTTTTAAGCGTTTTTATCAACTGCTACTCTTTTTACACAGATATACGAGTGGTTGAGTGATCGTAAATGATAAATTATGTTCAGTAATAAACGAGCTCAAACGTATTTTCAAGTCACAAATAGATGAGTCACCGGAGCCGTTACGTCCGCTAAGTCCAGGTTAACGGCTTGTGTGTTGGAGCGCGTGGACAGCTGCTTTATGCCCCCCGTCTCCTTTGTGTCGGTGAAGAGCTTTTTTTTGCCGCTAGTTGCATAGACTAGCTTGTTGGACGGCTAACCGTCTCCACCCTTATCCACTATCCTGCCCAGAGACATTTGTTGCCTCGATTCAAACAACCACCAGCTCACCTTGGATGCTGCGTTCAAGACCACTCAGAGATAACGTGTTTGTGTGTTTTTTTTACCTGAATCATAGTCAAACGCCGGAGATCTGGCACAGTACCGGAATACTTTAAGCCCTGTATACAGTGATCCCTTGCCAATTTGCACTTTAAGTTCCACGGTTCTAGTTATTCGCAGATTTTTCTGAAATATATAATAAATATATAATAAATAAATAAAAATATATAATTAAAAAATCTTATTCTGTGAAAATCCACCCCACAGTAGACGAGCAGCCGCAGCTGCCAACGAAACATCAAACGATGACTCACAGCCTCCTGTAAGCAACAGGAGAAACACACTATGCTAAATGCTAATGCTAAACACACACGGCCCAGAATTCATTTACCGTGAAAAATAACGAATCACTTTATCAGCCTTGGAGGCCTCTTTTTCCCAGGAACTAAAGGATCTAAAAACCAGTAAACATGAGTGAAATTTTTCTACACATAATTCCACAGTTTCATTTTTTTTTTTGGGGGGGGGACATATGGGATATTGGTTTGGTGAAAAGTCCCACAGAGATACACTACAACAACTGCCTGTTCAACTGTGTACAGATCTATTGACAGCAACTGGTATTTAATATTATTAACTTTTTTTGAATTACTTTAAATTTATTTTCATTTATGATATTATCATATTTATTCATTAATCAGCTTATTAGCATTATTTAATTTTATTTCATCTACTATTTCTATTGCATATGTTTTATCAATTATCATTATAGAAGTAAATTTTTGTTTTAGAGGACGGTGTGCCTTATAGAGATATGTCCTATAGCTTTCGTCTACACAATTTCTCAGTGCACTGAATGTAGCACGATGTGAAGTTGTGACAACCTCTACTTTTTAAAACAGGAGAAAAATTACAAGTGAGGAAATGTGCAGTTTCTTCAAATTAGGGGCTGGTTCCAACAGTGAGTCAACCTCCCTTCACCTTCTATGTTCAACTTCACAGCAATTAAACATACTTAGCTGGAATCACTTGCATGACTTAGCATAACCCGGTACAAAATAGTACCGGGCATCGCTAGATTTCACATCCATGTACCTCATCAGTTGAAATCTTATAAAAATTATAAATGTAGGCACAACTAGGGACACAATGTTTTTCAGGATAGCTACATTACAGTCCATGTTGTCAGAAGGCTAGCCGTCATCACTTTGGCTACTTTGCACCTTTGGTGAACATGACTTCTGAGCAGTGAATAAAGACCTAAAACAGCATAATCGTTCCTATTTTAAAGATAATATCTATTGTGCCGTTAACACGGGCTTAAAATTGTTTAATTATTTTTCAATGTTGCTACCAAAAGCAATACCTTGTTTACAATACAGATTCCTGAACAATACTTTTGCTGACACCAGTGTATTAGAATTTCAGCGTTCATTCATTCACTAATGGATACTGGGCTCAGCATTGGTTTCCAACCCTGACCAGACTCAGAGGAGGTTTTCTTACCCATCCAGCAGGTCCATGGTGGAGGTGACCACCTCGGCGTACAGTAGAGTGTGTCCCAGACGGCTGGACCTCAGGTTTTTACGGTACGTCCATGTACGTCTCCATGCTAAATTGGGTCCAGTCCTGGGACTCTGTAGAGTCGGTGACCAGCGCCAACGAGCCGTCCAAAGATAAGGAACCATCCTGGAGCTCAGAGGTGTCCACCATCCTGAAGGAGGCCTTGGGGAATGTAAGGGCTGCATTTTGGTCTGCACGTGTCTGTAACCACTTCAGGAATCTGGTCTTCGCCTTCTGTGAAGAACACAGAAACCCACAAAAGATCTTTATCTGAACAGATGTGTAGAACGTTTCCATCCTTTAGCTCATTTTAGCTAAGACCAAGCGTCACAGGATGGCCAATTAATTAACCCCAATTAATGTAACACCAGTGGAAGTGACACCACTACTAGGAAACAGATGACGCTTATTGTTTTTTAATATTTTCTACAATTCCAAAATCAAACAGCTTTTGTCTGATAAACATTTAATACTTCCCCACTATTCAGACTATTTACAAGTGGGGATGAAAGGACATCTTTTATTTTCATGACAATTTTTATATATTTACAATTTACAAATTTGGTATTCATCTGCAAGCATCTACACTCTGGGTTTATTCAATCACAGAGACCGTCAATGTTTTTAAGATTTACATAATCAATTAACTACAAAAGCTGTTGGGCCATGATGTTTTTAAATTTACATGTTGTTGTCTGCACCTTTTAGCCTTAGCTAATCCGATACATTTGCCCTTCAACTACAGTTTGTATAAATGCACTTCAACACACTGCCTCTCCAGACGCTGGAGATTTTCATGTTGAAGGTATAAAGACTAAGAACCAAGGATCTACATCTGAGGAATGTGAGATCTTTACAGGAAATAAACGCACCTTCATATACAGGCTTTGAATCCAGACTCTTCTGACTGCTAACAGTTCCTTGTGTTTCAACCTGGAAATCTAACTCCCTCTAGTGGTTGTTCCTGAATATTCTCCACTTATAAAAGCCATGAATCACTGTGCATGAGTTCATGAAACAATGAACATAGATTTTTACAGGTACCTGCAACTATGCTGACAAATGTTATAAAGAATATCCAACAGATCTGAAAGACACAATGTTGAAGGAATTTTTTTAAAGGGCAATTTAGTAGATATGTACCTACTACAATTTTCTTTGCTAATTCCAATTTTCTTAAAAGTCTGACCTACCAAAACCAATTTGGTCGATTCTGATTTTCTTTCTTCTAACTGCAATCAACTGCACGCATGAACTTAATCAACAATGAACAACAGCATCGGAGGCTGTGGGCTGTGTGCTCTACTGGTTTTGTTTTTACATTTACATTAACTACAACAAATGTAAATGAAAAAAAGAATCTACGGTAATAAAAGTGCGTGGATGTGTGAGTGTGTGCACGTGCGCAACAGTGAGAACTTGTGTCGTAAAAAACTGTCTTGTTTCTGAGCCTGTAGGAAATGTCTGAGAGTGTGTGTGTGTGTGTGTATAAACTGCTGAATAGACATTGTGGGGACATTGATCTGTTAAAGACGTCACATTGTGAGGACCCGACGTCCTTCTTCTGGGACAAAGAAAATCCCCATAAGTCATATATGAGTCAGATCAATGCTGTGGTGTTTGCCTTAATCCTTCCTGATGAGGCTCAATTATGAGATTCCAGCTTGGAAATTACCTAAAAGTGAGCTGATCTCAGTAACTACGAGCTGGACTTGAATGAATTTGGGTTCCATCATTCTAGAAATTTGAAGTTATCTGAAGTTATTTGTCCACGCAACAAGATATATTTACTTGGCAAGAAATCTTGTCTCCAGTATTTCTATATCTCATCTCCAGTTTAGATCCGGTCAATTTTCAAGGGTTTGAAACAAAAAATTATTTCTTTGTTCCATTAAAATAGAAGACTCAGGAAAAAGAACATAAGTGAAATAGTAAAAAAAAAAAAGAGTGATTTCTGGACTAGAAAAGGTGCAATACAGTATAAGAATGTTGTTGCCGTTTTTAGGCTCTTAGCCTTTGTTAGCTTCAGGGCTTTGTGCATCCTCAGTAGGGTGATGATGTTTTAGGTGATGAATTCAGTTCGTCTGTTTGTCTTGTTTGTTGATGTTTTGTTGTTGTTACTCAACTACATGTTGCTCAGTGACTGAGCCATGATGTACTCACTAATGGGAACAAAAGAAAATAGTATTTTTTCAGTATTCTGATACATTTACTGCCCCAGCCCTCATAATAGGACATAAAATGCATGTCAAATTTAGAAAGTGAGACATTTTACCATTCAGTTTGGTTTTTGATGGCAGCCATGCATCTCAAAAATGTTGTCACATGGACAACAAAAGGCTGGAAAACTTAGTCAATAAGTTTAAAGCAGGTCCAGCTAAAGAGAATTAACTGTAAATTTATAGTGAGGTTATGTGGTAACAACAGCCGTAGGAATATGTTGTTGTTTTTTTTGCCCCATAATCTCTTATTTTCCCATATGTACACAGCCCTGGAAAATGTCAAAAACCAGTTCCATACTTTTCAAGCACTCTGTAGGAATGCAGTTCACATTACGTGATCTTAATTAAATGGTTCTCCGACTTCTTATTTTTTTTGCAATCCCCTCTATGGAGGAAGAAAAATTGTAGTCTTTTCTGCATCTTGGTGTGCCAACAAATTCAAACATATTTCATCTTATCACAACTCTTTAGTCTTGTCCCATGGAAATCGTGTAATTCCACGACGTAATTACTGTCAACAACCAACAGGAAGTTTGTTTGTCGGTTGTAGTGAAAAACCTTTGGTCTGAGACGGAGGATTCTGGCTTGTATTCTTTAAATGTGAGACGGCGCCACATAAAAGTCTTTAAGAAATCTTTCTGGAAGAAGCAAGAACATGGCAACAAATCATACAGATTAATTGCTCTTTTTTTTCTTTTGTTCATTTTTAATTAATCAAATCACATTTCCCTCATGGTTTCAAATAATTTCTTTACATGTTTTGTTGACAAAACATGGATCAGAGACTGGATAAAGCTGTGAGGTGGAATAAATGTATGATTAAAAAAGATGAATTTATTGCAAGTTTAGTTATATTAAAATATAGTAGGATAAGTCCAAGAACGCAAATAATGTTCAACATGATTGTTTTGGGGAATAACCATTAATATGATCAGTTTTTGTAACTTCAGTTAAGTGAACCCAGAATGAGCTCATTGAACAGGTGGTTCTGACAGTGATGCTGTGCATCTGCTTAAAGCCCAATCAAAGCATGTTTACAGCTGCTGCAGACCTGCTCATATTTTTGCATACATTTACCAAATCAGATAGTTTCCATATGTGCAGAAAATCTGCATGATGGATGAACTGTTTGTACTTGGAGGGGTGAGGGGGTGGTGGGAACACTGGACTATATCTGACCAAGAATGTGCTTCATTCTTCTCGGTAAGCTGAGACATGAAGGACACCGTCTTACCTGGGAGGTGGCGAGCAGGTGGATTGGGCTCGGGGCTGGAGTTTGGTCTGGTTCACAGCTGAGACCCAGAGAGGTGAGGATCTCTGTCAAGACCTCATATCGTAGTGCGTTGCTGACCTTCAGAGCAACAAAACCTTCTGGATCCACGTTCTGGGAGTCAGGTGAGATGTCAAAATGGACCTGCAAAAACATCACAGATTTACCCACCAATCAATCAATCAAGAACAGGTCACTGTGAGGGTGTAGGGATCCCCTTAAACTAAGTGGAACCTGTTTCCAACATTGAAGGGTCATAACTTCAACAATAACACCAATACAATTTCAATGTTGAATTTAACCTGGTCAACTTTTTAAAATAAAAGTTTTTCTTTCCGAATGACCGCAAGATTTACAAGTCAATGTCAGAGTGAAACTCTTAATCTAAACTTTGAATTCTGTAAGAAAGATGGATTTTAGAAGGAAGGAATAAAATACAAGACCACAGCTAACAAAGGTAGCATAAGCTAACATAAAATGAATCATTCTTCTATATCTATTTGATGACAAGTTGGTACGGTCTGATAAAGTTCTCGTCAATTAACCTGCATATTTCTGTTCAATTCTAATAAGCTATTATTTTATTGTATTAAAAATGTGCAACCGGTTACTTCAATTCAATTAAAAAAAAAAAAAATTTGAATTTGAATTGAATTGACCAATTACAACTGATTAAACCTGTAAACCTGTTTTCTGGGGGAAATACTAAAAAAACAAATGCAAAACAAAATCAAAAGTGACATACTGTATATGTAAAAATGATGCCTAATGCTTCCTGAACCACTCTTTCACAATAAAAGCCCCATAAATCCTGACACTAAGAATGTCATCATAAACAAAAACTGCTCATTTAATACGGCTGGGTTCAAATGTTTGCATCATACCCTGTCAGAAATAGTGAAATGATGACATTTAATTTGAAAATATGACTGATCATGCAAAAAGAATCTTCTATTTAAACACGATAATCACGTAGTTATTTCGCACCTTTTAAATTCATAAGTGGTCCTGATGAAAAGTTGTCACACCCTTGAATGTTTGACCACCAGAGCAACATAAACAGCAACAACCACTAGATGGCAGTGTGGGCTATTTTAAGCAGATCTTAAGTGAGTAGCAGCTGATAAATGTTGAGCAAAAATAACTTTTACAGACATTAGTGCAATCTATCTTTCTACCTGGCTTGAAAGTGATGAAGTAGTAGTAGTAGTAGTAGTAGTAGTAGTAGCGGCAAATACACAGAAGGAAATGAAATGCTACGATAAAGGTGAAGCTTCTAGATTTGCCATTACAGTCTCCTAAACTGGGATTTAAACCCGGGACCTTCCCACATGGTAGGCAATAGGACTACGACTAATGTACGGGGGAGGCTCTTAATAGAGGTCACAATAGCGGCAAGATTTAATAAAATAAAATATAACCGAACTTTGCTTTGACCAACTAAAGCAACCCCAGATCATAATACTGCCTCCACAGGTTTGAACACTAGGCACTTGGCATGATGGGAGAATCGTGTCCTTCTTACCCAGAAGCCTCATCACTCTGGAACAAAGGAAATCTGGACTCACTTCAACGTAGTACATTTCCATTGCAAAACTCTTACCTGTTTGTATTGTTTAATCCAGATGGGGACTTTGTTTTTAAGCAGGTCATGTATAAGTACATAATAAAGTTACCACTAAGAAAATACATCTCCTAATCTTCACACAATTAAGACATTTTCCCATAAAATACAGGGATTGATGTGATGGGAAGTGATGTCCATGTTCACCTGACAGAGGACAGCCTCCCCGCCGTCGTCTCCGTGGGTTACTCTGACGACAGCCATGTCCCTCTGATGAGGGTCGTCACCCTTCAGCTCCCCCCAGAGCTCCACCTCTCCTCCTCCATGCGGATCCCGGATGTAGACCCTTCCACTGGCCACCACGCTCAGCTCCAGCTCAGTGCTGTCCTCCTTGGTGAAGTTCAACCGTCGGAGCTTCATCCGTTCCCCCTCCCTCACTTCCAGCTGCAGACCTGCCGGGCAGAGACAAGAGCCGAGGCCCAGCACCTTCCCTCCCTGATTCAGGAAGTTCAGGAAGCGAGTCTGAAGGTCTGGAGTTAGAGGTTTCTCTTCTGCCAGAACCAGGAGCCTGGTGGTATCCAGCCATGGATCGCTCAGCGCCTGTTGTGGCTGGAGGGGGTAAATGATGTTGTTCTCCACGTTTATACACTCTAATAAAAGCTGACTGACTGTCTGGAAACGTTCCTGGCACCCGCCCGTGTACACCAGAACATCCGGGAGTCTCTTACAGTCAAACCCACCACTCTGGTCAGAAAGCCCTTTGGCGTCCTGATCCAGTTCGTCCAGACACTCGTCCACGCTGTCCACCCCCACCGAGGTATCATCAGGGAGGTCTGGAATGTTCTCGGCTGAGGCGTACTTCACTGACAGGATGGTGCTGTTCTCCAGCTCCAGACATTCGTTGCAGCTGGACAGATGGAGGTGGTGTCCGTGGCCCTCCATGTGGTGATGGTTCCCAGAGAAGTGTTCCTCCAGGTGGATGGCTGGCGTCAGTTGTGGTTCTGAGCCTCGTCGCTCCTCAGTTCTCCTCTGAACCTGAGGGGGGAGGAGGAGGAGGCTGCCTTTCCTGCACTGGAGGGGTGACGACTCCGAGTCTTCTGCGTTGGTGTTTGAGACCGTCGTCCCGGTCTTCAGTTTCTGATGGTTCTGCTTCTCCAGCAGCTCGCTGACAGTACAGTCCTGCAGGAGAACAGCTGTGTGGAAGCATAAAACACTTAGTAAATGATGGTATGGTGAACTGCATGGTGTAGATTTTCATATAAATTTGAATTTCTGTTTTAAAGAATATGACGACTAATAGCATCATTAATAGTGAAGATTAATGAGTGTACATATCTTTGAATTCATATAGTGAAAACCTACACACTCTAAAAATACTTCCTATTAGGGATGGGCATTTGGTCGAGATTTATTCGTCGATCGTCGGGAGAATTAATGATTAATAATCGATTAATCGTTAACATTTTTATATTGAAAACTATCACAAATATTTTCGATATCGACGTGACGTTTGTTTTCCCCTTTGGCCTGGTTGCTATGGCCCGCGCATGCGCAGATGTGTTCAGTGGCCCGGATGTTGTGGTCGAGAATAACGTGACATTTCTTGTTTCTTTTCTTTAAAAAAAAAACAACGATAATAAAAGAAGAGATATCGAGGAGACTACGAAACAAGGACAATTTATATCAAGGCACCAGTATTACAGGCTTTTTGTTTCTTAAAAAGATGCGCTTGTTGTGTGCTCGATGTGCACTGCAGCTCCGTCTGGTCCGTGCTAACACCGAGTTGAGGCTAGGCTAGGCTAGGCTAGGCTGACGATGAACCGCCTCCACCGTCCTTTACAAGGCTTGGATGCGTGTTGTTCAAGTGATACATCATTGTCGTTGTCGATTAATTGTATTTGTAATTAGCATTGCAGTGATTGCAGTTCACTTGCTCATTTTCTAAACTAAAATGGTTCCACGCCACACTTCGCCGCGACCGCTTCATGATTAGGCGAGGACCTACAGAAACTCGCATGTAACAACTGAGTCCAGCCAGGGTAGGGTGATGGTGAAATGTTGCCCCCTGGTGGCAAATTTCTATCGGTGGCACAGCGAAATGCATCGCATTGTTTGAGGACGTGCACTGATAACCTACATTCGGATTGTTAAAAAAAAAAAAAAAAAAAGTTCGGTTCATCGACGAAAATGTATTTCTTCGACCAAATTATTAATGATCAATCATTGATTAATCGATTAATTATGCCCATCTCTACTTCCTATAATAGATTTTCTCCTGTCTGGGATACCCCATAAAGACAGATGAAGGGTTCATTCATCCAGAAACCAATCAGAGTCACTGTTCCTCCACATTAAGAGGAGCCAGCTCAGGTGGTTTGCACATCTGGTCAGGAAGGGGTGCGGTGGAAGGAGGCCTATATCTTGTTGGAAAGATTACGGGCCTGATCTTCCGCCAAACCTCCTAAAGCCGCTATTAAGGGATAGCGGGTAGTGGGAGGAGCGTTACCCCGCAAAAAACGCAATCTTCCACCTCCCTAAACCCGCGATCTTACCTGTGCTAACCGCTATATTATGCATGGGAGTGGTTAGGGCGTTCCACATGTTTAACCAATCAGTGCGTCAGTAGCCATTGCCTTTAAGAGCAGGTTGCGCTACCCGCTATTAGCAATCTTCCACTTCCCTAAAACCGCTACCCACAAACCGCTATGGAGCGTCTTATCACCCAGATCAGAGCAGCTCTCATGGGCAGCTGGTCTGGGACTCTGCTGTAGAGCTTCCTCCTCCTCCTCTGCACTGATATATACATAACTAGCTCTAACTAATGTGGAGCAAATGATTTAATCATTTTTTTGTACTCCAAGAGGTTTCAACAAACTGCTCAGAAAAAAATAGAGCCAGTGAGCTTCCAGGAAAGCATTTCTTAACTAGAAAAGCAATCTGAGAGCGCAGACCTCCGCCAAGCACAACAGTTCTCCCATACAGCGATTTACAGATTGCGATAAAATCCACCTTCTGAATCAGATCCGGATCAGCCTCTGAAATTTGATAGAGGTTCCCATTGTCAATCCCTGAGTGAAATTTAATGAGTTTAGGGCAATAACTAACGGAGATATTGAGAAACAATATTTCCGGACCATTGACCGCAATATTATCAAAAATTTGAAAGTGATCCAGAATCCAGGATTTCTTCCGGATCACACCCAGAATAAAATCAGTTCTTCGTTTTCACATTTCTGACAACTCCTGAAAATTTCATCAAAATCCATCCATAATTTTTTGAGTTATCTTGTACACAAACAGACAGATAAACGCCGGCAAAAACATAACCTCCTTGGCGGAGGTAAAAATATTCTTATACAGACAATTACTATCGGCTACCTGAAAGTCCGAGATAGTTGGTGCTCCCGGTAAACACGCTCAGGCAGAACCACAAGAACATATTCACAGCAGGGGGCGCCGGGAGCAGCTGTGCACACAGCTGCGCCAAGACGCACCAAGACGCACCAAGACGCACCAAGACGCACAGATGGCGGCTAGCGGATGGTCTGACCACCCGCTAGCCGCCATCGGCGATCGCAAGATACCGAGTTTGGGGAAAGTGCAAATGACACGCCCATTACCGTGCCTACAATGTGAGTAAGGAAGTTGGCAACGCGGGTAGCGGCTTTAAGGAAGCGGAAGATTGCTTTAGCGGTTAGCGGAGGTTCCAAACCCGCAATTTGTAGTTAGCAGGAAGCGGGAGGTGTACGATCGGGGCCTATGTCTCTCAATTAGTTTGGGAACATCTTAGGGATCCAGGAGGTCTGGAGAGCTATACTCAAGCTGTTGCCCCTGCATCTTAGTCCCAGATAAGTGGTAAAAAATAAACTAATTAAAAATAAAATAAAATCTGCCTCATCTGTCAGATATAGGGCAGAGGCTGACAATGAAATGAAGCTGAACTCTGCAAACTCTAAACAATTTAAAGTTTTTCAAAGTATTGAATTCTACTTTATTTGTATACAGTCTGTTATAGGGATGCACATGGTTAACCGTTTAACCGTTAACCGATAACAGTAACTCTAACCGATTAATACTAACGGTCAATTTTGTTTTTAAGCTACGTAATTCGATCAACTCATGGGGGCGTGTCGACAGGTCCAACAGGCCTCTGATTGGTCAATTCTACATCCACGTAGAAAAGAGCGCGTCATTGAAGAAATGAGGAAGTACCCACATCTGTACGATTCTGGTTCTCCACACTACAAAGACAGCACATATTCTAGTAATTCATGGAGGGAGATAGAGATGAATGTGGGTCTGGATACGGCCGAGACGGTGAGGAAGTGGAAAAACGCAAGAGATACGTTTAGTAAGTTTAGCTAGTTCGTGATTGTCGCTCTTGCGTTGTGGCGTGGAATAACATAGCAGAGACCGCATTAGTATAAATCAAAAGTGATGGCGGCATCTCTGCGACAAGCTGACGGCGACACATTGCCGCGAGAGTATACACGGGGAAGTGTCCGCATGCGTCCACGACAACGCACGCAACATCGCGGCAGCCAACCCTCCCGGACTTATCGGTTAACGGTTATTAATCGTTAAAGGGCGTCGGTTAATGGTCATAAAAAAAAATCCAAAATGTGCATCTCTAGTCTGTTACAATACAAACTGTCTCTAGGTGCTTTTCAGTGATGAAGAGCATGACCTCGAGCAAATATTAACTATTACTAAGATTAATAAATCATAAGTAAAGAAACAAAGGCAAGTAAAAATCTCCCCTAGTGGGAGAAAAAGCTTTAAGCCAAACAGTGGCACGAGAAAAACTCCTCTTTAAGAGGGAATATTAAGACCAAATCTGAGATCTGGATCTCTGATGGAAAAGGGTGTATCAGGAACCGTTGTTACTTATTTGCACATGTGGTGGTGGTGTGGTGATGCACAATAAGCTGGATGTAAACAGAAGCACTTTAGAGCTGTCCACCTGTGATCTGATCACTCAGGACAGATGTTAATACCAGATGTAAACACAATTTGAATTTCTGTCTTTGATCTCTTCCTCAGTCACTCTCAATCTTTCTTCGTTTATTAGTTTCGTGAGAATCTTAGTCGACTTTGCCATGATGTCCACTGTAGTTCTGTGAGCTAGTTTCATCGTTGTTTGATGCGTGACATTTTACTGTAAGTGATACCCATTTGTCCGGTCAGGACAGGATCACAGATGATCACGACAGCAAGATAACTTTTCGTAAAGGTAAGAGAATATTTCTTCAAATGAAATTGAGACCAATATCTTAACATGAACAAAGGTCCATTGTTCTGCTTTAAAAGAAACATTATCTAAGTCTGCATAATCCAGAAGGTTGCTGTAAGTAATGGTGGACATATGAGATGCAAAAGAAGCTGACGTACGGACAATCTTTGAAGGCACCAGTCCATTGTCCAGCTGAAGGCGGTCTTCAATGAACGCTACCCCAAGACGACCAAAGTTTTCCACAGTGGCCTGTGCCACAGCTCTGAATGGCTGTCCGGGACTGCAGGCCAGAGGACGACAGTAGTCAGACCACCGGAGCACCTGAACACATCACCACAGTAAAGGAGACTGTCACAAACATTTATAACAGAAAGGGTTCACACATATTTTAAATAGTATGAATTTTGACAACAAGTCACACAGCCGACTCACAGCAGAGGACACACCCAAGATCTGTCCATAACCTACAGCCTGTCTACAGGTGTGTCCTCTGTTGTTGACCTGGCTGTGTCTGATCACTACTGTGTGTTTTTCAACATCACCAGTTTTAGCCAGCAGGAGGCCCCGGTGAGAACTGTGAGGAAACCATACATTACTGCTGAAATTTTATTGGCATTTTAAATCAAATTTCTGCTCAGATTTTACCTACACCATGTGATTTTATTGTTGATCATTTTAACAGCAAACTGAAATCAGCTATCGACGCTGCAGCTCCTTTTAGAACCAAAACCATCAGAACCAAACCCACACAACCATAGATGAATGGAGAAGTAAAGGAGCTGAAGAGAAAGTCCAGGAGAGCAGAGAGAAAATGGAGAAAAACAAAACTGGCAATCCATTACTAAATTTATACATACAACTCAAAACTTACAATATCTCAGTCAAACAAGGAAGAATCACCCATTTCTCAAACCTCCTCACAGAACATAAAAACAACCAGAAATTCCTTTTTGAAACTATTGACCTTTTAATGAACAGAGATTTTAACAAATCCTCCATGCCGCCATCAGATCCTGCATGTGAGGACTTTGCAGACCAATTCAGAAATAAAATTGATACCATTAGATCCAGTCTTTTATCTCAGTGAAGTGCTGATTTTACCACATGTGAACCGTTGCTTTTATCTGAGAAAACACTGGAGAGTTTTGTCTTGGTTGATGAAAAGACGCTTGGTCGAATTTTCTCCCAACTAAATCCAACAACCTGCCTTTTAGACCCAATTCCCACATCGCTTTTAAAAACATGTTATGGCTTCTTTGAGTATGAGCTTTTAAATATTGTGAATTCCTCTCTTCAGACGGGTGTTTTCCCCACCGCCTTTAAAACAGCTGTGGTGAGGCCTCTTCTGAAGAAGAGCAATTTAGATCCTGCTGTTTTTAACAATTATAGACCTGTATCTAACTTACCATTTTTAAGTAAAATGACAGAGAAGGTTGTTTTTATTCAGTTAAATAATTTTCGGGAATAAGAACATTATTTTTGAGAAGTTTCAGTCTGGTTTTAGGACAAACCACAGCACAGAGACGCCACTATTGAAGATTGCCAATGACCTAAGATGCAATATGGACACACAGAAACTTTCAGTCCTGGTTCTACTGGATCTAAGCGCTGCCTTTGATACAGTATATCACAACATTTTATTAAACAGACTTAGAAGTAGTGCTGGACGATATGGAAAAAAACATATATCACGATATGGACTATTTTATATCACGATAACGATATATATCACGATATACTATAATAAAGTATGTTTTCAGTTACTCTCTGAAAAGTTTGACAAAAATTTCATCGCTTACTTTTCAACTTTATTTTGAAAGAACATTTAGCTGAACTGTCACAAACATACATTTTAGTGCAGCAAAAACAGGTAGGTACAGAGGTACAGTAGCTTTCACATTTTTTTTTAAAGTGCACAACAGTTTCTGAGAGGAAAAACACATTTTTGCACTGAAGTTCAGCTATAAAAAATAAACACAAATTATTTTTTCAACTTTCTGAAATCTGTAACCTTGTAGTGCAAAGTTTGCAAACCAATATAAAGTGTCTAAAGTAAACATCAGGGTTGAAGAGAACTCTGTTTAAGGCATTAACCATGAATAAAAGTGCAAACATAAAAGGCTACTTTGTAGAAGTAGATATGATTCTATCAAATTTATCGTTGCAGGTTATTTAATTACATATTTGCTGTAATAATTGATAAAATTAGCTTAGAAACGATAGAAACGATAGAAGAGAAATGGCACGATATACACTTTAATATTGTGCCCACGATATATATCGTCATATTGCCTAGAACTACTTAAAAGTCTGGTGGGACAAGAGGGCGGGAACATATTACACAAGTTTTAAAATCACTGCATTGGCACCCTGTGCGTTTCAGGATTGATTTTAAGGTTCTTTTATTAGTTTATAAATGTCCTAATGGTCTTGGACCTTCTTATTTATCTGACCTCCTTTTAAGGTATAAGCCCTCGCGGACCCTGAGGTCCTCAGGTACCGGCCTTTTAGTTGTTCCCAGAGTCAGAACTACAACCTGTGGTGAAGCCTCGTTTCATCATTATGGCCCCCGACTCTGGACCAGCCTACCTGAGGACCTCAGGTACTACTGACTCTGGAACAGCCTACCTGAGGACCTCAGGTACTACTGACTCTGGACCAGCCTACCTGAGGACCTCAGGTACTACCGACTCTGGACCAGCCTACCTGAGGACCTCAGGTACTACTGACTCTGGACCAGCCTACCTGAGGACCTCAGGTACTACTGACTCTGGACCAGCCTACCTGAGGACCTCAGGTACTACTGACTCTGGACCAGCCTACCTGAGGACCTCAGGTACTACTGATCCTGAACACATCACCACAGTAAAGGAGACTGTCACAAACATTTATAACAGAAAGGGTTCACATATTACAGTATGTTATTGTTTATTTAGCAAAGACTAAAGCAAGTTCATATTCCAGAGTGCAACATCAGTACGCTCTAGGACGTTGGTTGTCCTCATTAACAGACAGCTGGCTGAACCTTCAGGGTGGCTGTGTCACAGTCAGTAGAGTAGTTCACCCTCCAGTTAGAAGGTTCCCCTTCCCTGCCACATGTTAATTTGACCAGAATCCCACACAGAAATGTGGGGTTCACTTATTCATCTTTTGAGCATCATGCCTTTGTTTTTAGCAACCCGCCTGTTTTATCGGTTACAGTCTACAGACCACCAAACCCTCCCTCCTGTTTTATTCAACAATTTTCTGAGTTTTTAATCAACTCAATTCATTTTAAATACAATAGAAATCTGATAACTGGTGATTTTACCTTACACATGGACACGACTAATGATCCATATGCCAGCGAGTTTTCAAACCTTTTAAATAGTATGAGTTTTAAACAACAAGTCACACAGCCGACTCACAGCAGAGGACACACCCTAGATCTGGTCATAAGCTACAGCCTGTCTACTGGTGTGTCCTCTGTTGTTGACCTGGCTGTGTCAGTACCTCCAACAAAGTTAAGAACCACTGTCATAAAGTAATGAAAGCCTACATCTTCAACTACTGAAAATGGTGGCACATCTATGACAATGAGCACCCTGATTACCCTTGTTAGCCTGTTTGTGTGTGTGTCTTTTTTCCATGCTATCTCACATGCTGCCTCTCTTCAACACTCACTGCACTGGACTAATGTTTTAAATATGACAACAAGCTTCTGTTCAATATTATGTTGAGAACTGTTGCATTTCTAGGTGCTGCCATAGAAGTGGTTTTCCCAGCACAAGGCCGATGATTAGGATACTGAAACAGAAAGAAGTGATTCTAACCAGCTCTGAATCTAGCTCAGCATCCAGCTCACATTTCACATTTCATTCAACACTTCATTCAACTATGCCATGGCTCCAAGTGTTCAATTAGGTGGTAAAACCTGAGATTTTCAACAACTGAGAGGAACTGGTCATCCAACCCAATGAATTTTACAACTGACCTTTCGGTAAGCACCGCCCCTTCCCTAGTTACTGTTGCTAGGTCGGACATTCTCGCTGATCCTCCATTAAGGACAATGTTATTTTGCCATTTTTCCGACGCCTATCAACCGTATTTACATTACACTAGAATAACGCTGTGGTGAAATATTGCTGCTGGGGACCTGCAACAGTGACTCGAGGTGTCCAGAACGTTTGGAGGGACATTTTTATTCCCTTTAACAAGATAAAACAAACAGTGGAAATCTGCAGGCTTTGGTTCAGTTGTGTTCGTCCACACAATCAACTAAACGTGGGGAAAGTTAAAAAACACACCTACATTTACTCCAAGGTAAGTTAGCTTTGTTTATTAGATGATTGATTTAACCACCGTTTAGTAAAAGTAATATGATTTAGTAGCAGGGAGGGTGATGAGTGAAAACATCTCTCTGTTAGCATTCCGGCTAGCTCGCTAGCCACCTATTAGCCTGCCTCGTTGTCTATAAATATATATGGCCCTGGATATTTATTTTGTTAGGTATAAGGTGAGGCTAATGATGTTAACGTCACTTTATTAATTATATTAATACAATGCTGCGACTGTCTGATGTTAACGTAGCTCTGGTGTGGGACAGACCTATGGACCAGAGCTAATGCTAACAGAGAGATGTTTTCACTCATCACCCTCCCTGCTGCTAAATCATATTACTTTTACTAAACGGTGGTTAAATCAATCATCTAATAAACAAAGTAAACTTACCTTGGAGTAAATGTTGGTGTGTTTTGTAACTTTCCCCACGTTCAGTTGATTGTGTGGACGGACACAACTGAACCCACAGCCTGTATTCTCCAGCGTTTGTTTTGGTTTGTTAAATGGAATAAAAATGTCCTCGAGTCACTGTTGCAGGTCCCCAGCAGCAATATTTCACCACGGCGTTATTCTAGTGTAATGTAAATACGGTTGATAGGCATCGGAAAAATGGCAAAAATAACATTGTCCTTAATGGAGGAGCAGCGAGAATGACAGTAACTAGGGAAGGGGCGGTGCTTACTGAAAGGTCAATTGTGCCCGTTACTGTTGTAGCTTTCTAACTTTCTTTGGGAAATTTCTACCGTTTCAGAAAAGCAAACCTCTGAGTTTGGTACTGCATTTTCTCCATCTTCTCCTTTGAGTCATAAACTCCTCCGGTTCTTTCACCTAATCGAACTCTAAAGGCTCAACAAGTTGGCTCGTCTTACAATTGGTAAGATTTGCTAAACCTCT
Organism: Hirundichthys speculiger; assembly: GCA_018398805.1. Classification (NCBI taxonomy): domain Eukaryota; kingdom Metazoa; phylum Chordata; class Actinopteri; order Beloniformes; family Exocoetidae; genus Hirundichthys; species Hirundichthys speculiger. The sequence continues at coordinate 99,426 of JAGFBZ010002517.1, forward strand.
GGAAACTGCAGTCTTGCATTATAAGCGCTCCAGCAGAGAATTATGCCATATTGCCAACAGAATGCTAATGCTACTTAGCAACTAAGACAAATAACCCAGATCCCAGTTCCTCCACATGCCGACTGGAAACAGAAAGGTGAACGGCAGTAATGGTTAGCCTCCTGTACTGGCTTTTAGGGGAATGAAGAAGAATGAGGATCCTGTTTGTAAAAATGATATGGTATCATTATTTATTTAAAAAAAAAAAGGGGGGTTCGTACTTTCTTTTTGGTTGCTGGAGGAGAAGAGAATCCCACTCTATGTCCGACGGCTTCTATGACGAAGGAAATGTTGTCTACTCGTGGACCACAAACCAAAGATGATCCCAACGGAACGGTCCATTTACTGAGGTCATCACAGGCCTGGAGAAGGAGGGAAAAACTGATCAGAGAAGAGTGAAGCGCTGCGTTAACACTTTCATCCAGGAGGCTGTGGAAGAGCAACTCAGAGAGAAGTGATCCCTAATAAAACTGTTCACTCTGAGGGTTGAACAAACATCACCTCTTTAACACTAAAAACTGCTAAATTACATGATCCAGTTATTATCAGTGACAAATCTAAACTAATCAAACAACCCAAACAAATCCAGATGAAATATTGTGTTTTAATAAAAAGGCTTAATGTGAAATAATTGGCATCTGGACTGAATGATGGTCCAAGCCAAAATAAAGGAACAAATACCACGAGCTCTCTTGTTCATTCTCTGAACCTCGTCATGTCTCAAAGTGCTGCTAAAATCAAGGAGTGCAACATTTTTTTCTCCACACCTCAGTGGCCTCGCAGCCTTTTTTTTTTCAAAGTCAGCCAAATGCACGAAACTCCTGGATGAACTATGCCGGCGGAGACTGGCCAGAGTGACTCCAACACGGTGGAGTTTTTCATCACGTCTGAGCGCAGAGAAGAACTCTTGGAGCTCTTTGAAGTCATCGTGGACAACCACAATGATTTTAATGATGATACTGTGCGCAGCGCTGATGGATACACGACACTGCTGACGGGCTTCCAGTTCTGCTTTCTCCTCGCCACAGTCAACTCAGTGTTTGCCTGCTCCGACGTGCTCGTTGGGATCTTGCAGAATAAGGAGGGCGGTATTACGGTAATACCGTATACTTCCGGTATTTAAAAATAGCAGCGGTGTCAGTTTCAATACCGTCATAAAAAAATGCAATGAATGATTTCTGTGGTTTAAAGTTTAGTTTAGTTTCTCTCCTGTATCGCTGTGTGTTCTGCTTTATTTTACCGTTTATTCGTGTTCGCTCGCAGCTGATCTCGGTTTGACTCGTCCTGTTAAGGTACTGACGATGAAAACAACACTTCCTGAGTTTGCTGCTTCAAAATAAAAGCTTCCAATGAAACTAATGATGTTGGACTTTTATGTTGAAGAATTTATAGGAAGTGAAACGTCCGGTATCAGACACTTTACTATAAAGTGCGTTTCAGCAAACACACCTCGGCAGCAGAGAGAGGAGCTGGAGCAGAGAAGGAACAGTTAAAACTACAGTGAAAAGCAAGAAATACACAAATAAATAACAACTGTAGTTGAGCCAACTTTATATTGAAGCACTGATCTGCTGTTTCGAGGTAAACTCGCCTCTTTTTTTTCAGGCGCGGGAATAGGGAATAGGACAGCGGCGTAAAGCCCCGCGGCGGCGCACATAATGGGGGCAGCTGGTTTGACGCGCGGCGTCCGCCGGCGGTGTGTGTTCGCCTTAATAGTCGCGGGAATACCGTATACCCTGGTAAAATGTGAGGGAAGAGAGAGAAAAGGCCAAACTTGACTCCATCTATGAGGGGAACAGGACGCCAAGTCGGGGCTCCCAGCCGGCGCAGGGCAGAGTTGGAGATGTGGGCGGAGCCTAGAACCAGCTGCACAGTGAAATCCTGAACAACATCCTCCCTCAGATGAGGAACAGGTTCAAAGATCATGAAAAACTCATGTTCCTTCCTCTTCTGGAAACCAAGAAGTTTGCCTCATACAGAGAAAACTTCCCCAGATCTGCGTTTCAGAGCCTCACTGAAACCTACAGGCTGCACTTTGACCTTCACAGGCTCAAGACTAAACTGACAGCCATGTACAACATGGCAGACTTTGAGATTAGATTGGATTAGATTCAACTTTATTGTCATTGCACATGCAGGGCATAAAATCACGACCGACTGGTCACCAAATGCAACCAAAATTTGACCATTTCGACCGTTTTTTTTTCTGCCTTGTCGCCAGGGGCGAGGGACACAAAATCCACCATCAACTTAGAAAAAAATGATTTTTTTTCTATGATTTCTGCACATTTGTCATGTGTCACCAAGACAAACACATCTAAATAGTTTAGAAACAAAGTTTATTTGCCGAAAAGTGGCCATGTTTTGGGTGCATATTGCATCACATTAAAATGCGTTTTCATGTGTTACCGTACGGCCTCCGGTCTCTGAACCGTAGCAGGTAAACCGCCGTACTGTTCTATTCCAGGCTCGTGACCAGCGGCTAACACGCCAGCGGCTAACACGCCAGTGAAAACGAAAGAAAAAGTCCAGTTTTCTCTGCTCTGAACGGGACTTTATTCAGGAACTGACAACATTACACAGTCTGTATTTTTCTGCTCCTGTCAGTCAACGGAGGATGTAAATCCATAACACTCACTTCACTTGCTCCGTTCAGCCGCCCGCACCTCACAAACTACATTACCCATCAGGCTACTCCCCTTCTTAAAGGGCCAGGCTGGTTTACAACACATGCTTGTAAACGTTTCTGAAATGTAATGATAGTGGGCGATAATAGGGGTTGTTCATACGCAATCTTTTCTATCACCATATATACATTATATAGGTTAACCCACAAGCTATTCTGGATCATATTGGCACTGATTAAAATCATAATCATACTGACAACTAACTGCAGTGCTAAATTGTTTAATTTGTTGTTGGGTTTTCTCCTGAAACCGACACACTTTCCTTTCGGTTGTTGCCGTCAAAATACAAAGAGTTGAGACCCATTAAGACGACAGGGGATGGGAATTACCTGTACAACTCTGTTTCCCTCGTTCTGAAAGGTGATACACGAGATGATTTTATCCATGTTTAATATAATGAAAAAATAGCTGAATTAGCTGGGTTTTTTTTGTCCATTTCACAGAGAAATACACACAGAGGTAAAACAAACAACAATATACATGATATAACTCACATGCAGCATAGAACAAGTCACTTTTGTAGATTTGCTTTTTATAGATGATAATTCCAAATTGTGTTTGCAGTATACTTATAGTATACTTAAGTATACTACTTTTTGGTAAGGGTTCATATTTTGGCTGTTGAAAATTCAAATGTAGTATTAACAGTACCAGTAAGTCTGTTTCAAGTCTGTGTAACATGCTGGGAGTCTAAAATGTCAAACCACTGGGGGACTTCATGTGGACAGAAAAAGCTACTGCATGACTGTTAAACAGACTTCCAAACTTGTAGCTTGAACAAAGTGTATGATTCAGTAAACACAATTGCACTAGTGCTGGGTGATATGGAAAAAAATCATATATCACGATATGGACTATTTTATATCACGATAACGATATATATCACGATATACCATAATAAAGTATGTTTTCAGTTATTCTCTGAAGAGTTTGACAAAAATTTAATTGCTTACTTTTCAACTTTATTTTGAAAGGACATTTAGCTGAACTGTCACAAACATACATTTTAGTGCAGCAAAAACAGGTAGGTACAGAGGTACAGTAGCTTTCACATTTTTTTAAAGTGCACAACAGTTTCTGAGAGGAAAAACACATTTTTGCACTGAAGTTCAGCTATAAAAAATAAACACAAATTATTTTTCAACTTTCTGAAATCTGTAACCTTGTAGTGCAACGTTTGCAAACCAATATAAAGTGTCTAAAGTAAACATCAGGGTTGAAGAGAACTCTGTTTAAGGCATTAACCATGAATTAAAGTGCAAACATAAAAGGCTACTTTGTAGAAGTAGATATGATTCTATCAAATTTATCGTTGCAGGTTATTTAATTACATATTTGCTGTAATAATGGATAAAATTAGGTTAGAAACGATAGAAGAGAAATGGAATGATACACACTTTTCTATCGTCCCCACGATATGTATCGTCATATCGCCCAGAACTAAATTGCACCACACTAAACAAATGGAGAAAAGTTCAGATTTAATCCCATTGAGACCATTTCCACCTAAACAACACAATTCCAGCACCAAGTAGCAACATGAGCATATTATAAACAGATGAGAGGGAAGTGTGCCACAGAAACCAGCTGCTACATGCTACAGACGCTAGCTAGCCTGTTTAGATTAGAACATTACACTCCGAGAGTTAGCGGTTAATAACAACAATAAAACACTTTCTACGGCCCATCCCTGAATTTAGATACACTCATTTTAAATTCACCTCGTTGTCTTAAAGCATCTGTCCTCATTAGGAAAGGGTTAAAGGGTTAGATGACCCTCCATCACCCAGGAGTTTCACTAAACAGGGTCCCCCCCAAACAGAAACTGGGCCCTGAAAACAGATAGAAACGCCCACAACAACAACAACAGCAGCAGTGGTGTCCCACCTGAGGTTCCGTCACGTACACGGCCTTGTCCCCGAGCTGAAGGAACACGTCCTCACCGGCTGGAAGTGGACCCGGACCGGAGCCGGTAACGGAACAGCGGGTGAAGCTGAAGCTCTTTCCGCCGCTCCGACTGAACAGAACGTTCCGGATCAGAACCGAGTAGCACCTGTGGAAGCGGACCCACAGGTACACGTAGCACAGAGTTATCAACATGTCATCCGCCGCACGCGCTGCTCGTTCGTCCCGTCATGACCGTGTAAGAAGCTTCCGGAGGACACCTGGACCTGAACCATGACCTGAACCTGTCCGGTCCGCACAGCAGCGGCTTCTTCTCCGAGACCAGCGGAGGGTCAGACTGCAGCACTGAGCTGTATGTCGCCACCCACCGACCAGGAGTGGAACTGCAGCTCCTTTTCTTCAAATCCACCTTTATTTACATCAATACAAACAACAAAGGCGCGTCATATTTCGTCACATAATGCATTTTTCCTAGATTGAGCATCTTTCTGCTATGTCTTGTTTGGATACACTGAATATGATAAAAAACTAAATTTTCAATTTTATATAATTAATTTGTTAATTATTTTATCAAAATTTTATATTTTATATTCTAAATTTTCTGGTAAGAAACCAAACTTCTTGGAACTGTCTGCATATATTGGTCAATATATCTCCTCCCTCTGTGATTGTGAGAATAAAAAGCTGTTAAAACATATGATCTTTGTAAGCTTTACAAAATATTTATTTAAGTTGATGTCTCCTTTTCGTTTTGCTGTCAACCCCTGGCGTATTTGTATTTGTGTTTGTTTGATTGTGTATTAATGTTGTATACACATGTTTCATTCGATTGTATTCAATGTTTTGTATACTATCGTTGTCAATAAAGTTTAAAAAAAGCATCTTTCTGCTAAAGAATAACGCATAAATATGAATGAACAAATAAAAAATACATTTTTTATTAAAAAAATATTTAAAAAAAAAATACATTTTTTTATTTAAAAAAAAATATAAAAAAATACATTTGTTTGTACATTTTGTTTTTCACAACTTTCAGTGATCTACTGTAAAGTTTGATCCCATTCTTCCGGTTTGGTCCTAAAATCTCTGCTTTTATGAATTAAAATCACTTCCCAAGAACCAGTTTTTTCTTTCACAACAAATGTGATTGGTCCTCTTGTTACCATGGTGCTTCTTCGTCTTTGTATTACCCCATACAACTTCTCCTTAATCATTATCAAGCCGGGTGTTTCAAGACTGATCACCGTTATATCAGTATAAGTTACTGTTTCTCAATATTCATCAGTTCAAATAACAACAATTATAAATACCAACAACGACACAGGTCCTGTATGTAGGCGACATCCTTAGTTGCTATGTAGAAGCATAAATCAGGCTCAAGCAGTCACCAGATGACTGCTACACCCTACTATACTTTTTTTAAAAAAATGACTCTTATAGAATTCTTTTGCATTCACTAAACTGTTGTGTCCATACATTCATAATTTAAAATTACAATCATCCCAGAATGTATGGATGTATGAAAGTGTTGTCATCACTAGAAATATGCCAGAGGACAGATCTTAAATACTAGTTTGCAATGCACTTCATGGAATTATAAAAGAAAAAAAAAAACAATACAACTAACACTAAAAGGCTTTGAAGATGTTTTAATTTTTCTGAAAATAAATTTTTTTTTTACTTTTTATTTAATGAACAGAAAGCAGATGTCCTTTTCTTCTTCATGTCTTTTTTATTTTCTTTTTTCTGCTTTTCCTGCTTTTCCATTATTATCAGACATTGTTTCTACATTTACAATGTTAGAGCCAGCAGGATCTACTGACTAAGAAAAGTATGGAGCCCCGTTTGGGTCATAATTCAATGAATAAATGAGTCTATTATTATAAAATACAGGCATTTATTATTATGAAATATTTCCCAATATTATGAAATATATGTGTATTATTTAAAAATATTTCCCATCATTATGAAAAAAATGTAATTATTATGAAATATATTTTCATTATTATTTAATCTTAGTTTAATGCATAATAGTTTATTTCAGAATGCCTTTTTTTTTAAATCTAAGAATAAGTTTTAACATAATAGCTTCGTTTTTCATAAGAATGAGCTTTTACATAATAATGACATTTTGCCAGTGGGCGGGGCCAGTGGTTGACCTGCACGCTCATTGGCTGATCCTTCTCCATTCTACGCTCTGATAGTTCATCAGCCGATACTATTTTGACCCGATTTGACGAGGTTTTCGAAATGGTCGGGATGATAGAGGCCTTTGAAAATGTTACTGTTGATGATGCCACTATCGATATTCACTGTTCTGTTGCTTATGCCTGAATGAAAGAGCAGCCAATCACATAAATGGCTCCGCCCTCTCTGCTGTGATTGACACACAAGTCATTCTTATGAAAAACAAAACCATTATCATAATAATGGGAAATATTTTATAATAATAAATGCCTGTATTTCATAATAATAGACTCATTTATTCTTTGAATTATGGCCCAAACAGGGCTCCATAGAAAAGTACTACTACATACCACCAGGTGGCCCCTAATGCTCCACTTTCACTGTTTACAAAAAGTTATCACTCTGAGTAAAATGTAAATAAAAACAGAACGCAATTGTTTGCAAATCTGTAAAAAGAAGACAGGGTGGTACACAACGTTAAACATTGTGCTGCTGCCATCAAAGTCAAAACGAGCTAATATTTTCATGAAATAGTATAATATCTCTGTTTCAACATTTGGTATTTTCTTTATGTTCTGTTGGGAATAAAATATGGGTTTTTGTTATCTGTTTTTATTTAGGTTTTACATAGCATCCTAAGTTTTTTGGAATTGGAGTTGTAAGTAAAAGAGCCAACAAAGCAGTTGCCATCAATACATTCATGTGTTCACGTTCATGTTCAGACAAGTCTCTCACCTGAAAGGAAAACACAACAATGGGAGAACATTTCAGTCTGCCATCATCACTGCTGTCAGCAATTATGTAAACTCTTTCTGGAGGGAAATAAAATAGTTTGTATTATTTCCAAAGTGATTACGGCCTACGCCTATGTACAGTTGCTACTGAAACACGTCAATGGGCATCAAAGCAAAACTGATTGTTAAGTCCAGAGTGATGTGGAGTCATTTCCATCCTGCAGCACATGTGCAGCTGATTTGCATACAGTTAGAGCGCAGTTCTGCAGGACAGCAACACGATAGAGTCAACACACGATAGAGTCAACACACGATAGAGTCAACACACGATAGAGTCAACACACGATACAGTCAACACACGATAGAGTCAACACACGATACAGTCAACACACGATAGAGTCAACACACGATACAGTCAACACATGACAGAGTCAACACATGACAGAGTCAACACACGATAGTCAACACACGATAGAGTCAACACACGATAGAGTCAACACACGATACAGTCAACACACGATACAGTCAACACACGATACAGTCAACACACGATAGAGTCAACACACGATACAGTCAACACACGATACAGTCAACACACGATAGAGTCAACACACGATACAGTCAACACACGATAGAGTCAACACACACGATACAGTCAACACACGATAGAGTCAACACACGGTAGAGTCAACACACGGTAGAGTCAACACACGATACAGTCAACACACGATAGAGTCAACACACGATAGAGTCAACACACGATAGAGTCAACACACGATACAGTCAACACACGATAGAGTCAACACACGATAGAGTCAACACACGATAGTCAACACACGATCAGCAAACACACGATAGAGTCAACACACGTCATAGAGTCAACACACGATCAGTCAACACATGACAGATCAACAATGACAGAGTCAACACACGATAGTCAACACAGAGTCAACACACGATAGAGTCAACACACGATGAGTCACACACGATACAGTCAACACACGATCAACACACGTCACACACACGATACAGTCAACACACGATAGAGTCAACACACGATAGAGTCAACACGATACAAACACACGATAGAGTCAACACACGAGAGTCAACACGTACAGTCAACACACGATACAGTCAACACACGATACAGTCAACACACGATAGAGTCAACACGGAGGACGTTCAACAGTCTGCAGGAGGCTCAGGAGTCCAGGAAACTCTGACGTTACACGTCATCTGCTGCTTGAAACGACAGTTTCACACTCAACAGACACCAAAATGAAGTCCAGTGAGACCTCAGTACAAGTGAAGGGAGTCATCGTTTGACTGAAAAACAATATAACACATCCAAAAGAAACAGGTGTGGCCAGATCACACCTAAGGTGTGGTGCTTTCTTCAAAAGAAAGACAGCATTGGTGTGCTCAGCATCAAAAGACCCAGAAGACCACAGAAAACAACTAAAATGGATCATCACAGAATTCTTTCCTTGGAAAAGAAAAATAAAATCCTTCACAACATCAACAGAAGTCAAAAACATTCAGGAGAAGGTAGATGTATAATCAAGGCACACCTCTATGAATGTAAATACAAACCACTGGTGACACTCAAGAGCAGGAAAAACTAAAACTAAAAAAGCCTTCCATGTTGTGGAAACCGATTCTCTGGAAACCAAGATGAACTCGTATCAGAATGACGGAAGAGAAAAATATGGAGAAGGAAAAGGAACAGCTCATGATCCAAAGCAGACTAAACCATGTGGCAGGCATGGCGGAGGCAGTGTCATGATATGGGCATGTACAGTATGGCTACTATGGGACAGGCTCACTGGTGTTCATCGATGATGTTACTGCTGAACAGAAGTAGGAAGAAAGATCGGTTTTAGTTCCATCAGAAAACAAGACGCCTCTCCAGAAATGAAGAACATGCTCTCCATTTACAGCTATAAACTGTAAAGTTTAAACCAGGTTTACTTGTGACCAGAGGCGATTCTAGGGTCTGTTGGGGCCCCAAGCAGAAATTCACTGGGGGCCACTCTTTACCCAGTGTTTGTCATTATTTTAATAAATCAAATTAAAACAAAAAATTGTTAACAGAAAACATTTTTATTTCCCTAAAACTGTACAATGGACAGAAAAAATAGCATAAATAATTGTGTCATTGGTACATCCTGGTCAGGACTGTCAGCAGCAGGGCTGTCTGTTATTCTGCTGGAGGTAAGTGCTGACTGTCCACTAGAGGTAGATGCTGAAATAAATAATAAAAGAAAAAACAAAAGAAACTACAACAACAAAAAAAAAACGAAACTCCATTAGCCCTTGAAATTAAATTTTTGTAGGTGGAATACTAAAGTTATACTCAGTCATCAGCTGGCAAAGGTGCCACATCATTGCTCTCTTTGCACACTGGTTTGAGAAACTTCAGCAATGATCCTGAGGTTAATTATATTAAAGTGATATAATAGATTTGTATTTGTATTTATTTTATTTTGATGAAGACATCAGGGACATACATATTAATGGACACAGATGATAAATAGTCACATGTCCATTACATTAATGTAATGCTTTCACATTATTGTAAAATTTAATCTATGATTGTTTTTAATTTAACTTTCACAGTTCATTGTTTCAATTCATTGTTCATAGTTTCAATAAAGGATTTGACTGTGCTAAATCTGCACTGGTTACTGAAAAAAGGCTTATGCACATGCAAAGCTTAACAAAATACAAACAGTTTGTAGCTCAAAATAAAAAAAAAACAGCCTAGTATCATAGCTGTGTCTAGCATCCATAGCTTGAGTGGTAATCTAATCTATACGCAACAACAGGTTTCATCAAACTTAACATTTTAGCCCTTTCCATTCAATCCATTAGCGTCATGAGACTAGCAGCATTTAAGCATCATTTGTGTCGTAATTTATTCCACTTACCACTGTCTTGTTTTTTTTCTCTCCTCTTCCTCTTTTTTCTTCTTTCTTTTCTTACTCCTGGACACGTGGCTTCTCTTCATTTTCTTCCAGTCATTAATTTGTTTTAATCGCGACCGCAACTATAGTGAAGTGTCAACTCTTGTTCGCCATCAAGTGGCCTGGGGGGCCCAAGCAGCTGCCTGGTTTGCCTTGTGACAAGAATCGCCTCTGCTTGTGACTGATTTTCCAGTTTGTGTCCTCTTTTTTTGATTGTGAACATGTCTGACAGGAGGATCTGCTTATGATTTATTTGATATAAATGAAGGCAGCGCGGTGGCTTGGTGGTTAGCTCTGTTGCCTCAGAGCTAGAAGGTTGCTGGTTTGAACCTCAGCAGGGGCCTTTGCATGTTCTCCCCGTGCTTACGTGGGTTTCCTCCGGGTACTCCGGGTACTTCCTCCCACAGTTCAAAGACATGCATGTCAGGTTAACTGGTGGATCTAAATTACCTGTAGGAGTGATTGTGATCAGTGTTTCCGCTAGAAAAAATTGGCACCGGACAATGTGACCGGCAGTTTTTCAATTTACCAGACAAATGTTTGAAATTCCGGTCACATAGACTACATTAATTTATTGAGGTTAAAAATAAATCATATGCAGTAGTACGATATCAATGCAAGTCATTTAATAGTATTTTTTATTAAAAAACAGGCGATTTCAAATAAAATAAGTCCCGTCAATTGACTCACGAGCATAACTTCAAAAAATAAATAAATATTTTCGGCGGGAGCCACAGCAACATCTCTTCAGATAGCCTTTTAGAGTTAGACTCATCATCACCCTCGCTATTAGAGCTTTTTCGTTTTAGAAAATAGCTTTTGCCATGTCAGAGACCTCTCTGTTGTGGTGCGCAGTTTGTTAGATTTAATGAAACAAATGCAACAAGTTTCGTTCCGCGCAGAAAAAAAGTTTCGTTCCACATAAAGGCTACATTCATTCATTCACACACACACACACTACTCATTCGTAAAAAAAAAAAGTATATGTTTTTTCATAAAATGATGTGGAAATTACCCATTTTATTACAACTGAAATTGTGCTTGGGAGGAGTATTTTCACCGGACATTTTGACCGGAGAGATTATAAAATACCGGACTTCGGCATATTTTACCGGACAAAGTCCGGGAATTACCGGATAACTGAAACCCTGATTGTGAGTGTTCGTGGTTGTTCATGGACTGGTCACCTGTCCAGGTGAACCCCTGCCTTTCACCTGAAGTGAGCTGGGATAGACTCCAGCAGATCCCCGTGACCCTACGGAGGATTAAGCGGCTATAGATAATGGATGGATGGATGATATAAATGAAGAGTCTGATGACATTTCTGGAGGTTAATTTGAGGATGCGGAAATAAAACGTGTTTTCTAACGACTGTCGTTTGTATGATGTGACCTTCCTGGTGCTCTCGGAGTAACCTCTATTGGGATTTGCATGATTGGCTGGAGCCTCGGGCTTCATTTGAATCTGCTGTGCACAGTCCCGTGAAATAAAATGCAGAAAACAAGAGCGGGATGTGGCGTTTTCTCTGCTAATGTGCTGTTTAACAGAGTTTTCTGTTCTGAACCTCTTGGCCGTAAGTCAGTCGTAGACGTTTGGCGCCATCGGCCTCCCGGTGAGTCGCTGCAGGGCTCCTGATTGTTCCAGTAACAGCGTCACACAGCAGCGTAGACGGCGGTATCAGTTCAGTGACAATGTAAACAAAAAAGTCAACAGACTTGTGCTTGGAGTCTTTTCAGAGTCTGTGAATAGGGTTTGTGAGCAAGGATTAAAAAAAGAAAAAAGAAGAAGAAAAGGCTGATTTCCCTAGCAGTTAAGGCTGTGGCTCGTCAGCGCTCGCTCCTGTTACTCAGACCGGGGCCTCTCCTCAGAACCAGGGATTGGTTCTGGGCTACATTTGCATGCTGAGGGTTACCTGAATGAGCAGCTCTCCGGATTCTCACTACCTGACATGCAAAACCGATGGAGGGCCAGTTAAAATGGCGGATACTTACAGTCAGCACAGGTGTACTACTGTCCAAACATCCATTCCTCCCTCCCCACCCCTCCCACCCCCACGGGGCTTTAAACTCTCACCACTCGTCCCTGACAGGGTTATGCAAACAGGGCTGTGATTGAGCTGCCGACTGTCGAGGGATGAGTTTGGAGCTGCGACAGGAATCCAAAAGGTTTTTAACGAAGAAAGTTCCCGAAGACTCAAAGGATGCCGAGGTCTTTCCTTGTGAAAAAGAAACGTGGAGCATGTGGTGCGTGGCAGTGGAAAGACCCGGAACAACATGAAAGGAGAGAAGATAACACAACAGGTATGAGCTGGGAGGACGGATGGACCGTTGGGGATGAATCCACATTTTCTTTTGAGAAGCTAACCCTGAGTACTGGTTGAAGTATGGCTGCTCATTTTGGTTTACTCTGACACTTTCTTAGCGCACGACAGCATGGCAGAGCAGTTATTCTTCGATAACGACGCCCAGCAGCCGCTCGCCGAACCTCAGCCAGCAACCGGCTCAGGATCTGCACCAGCACACAGGGTTCCAGTTCCAGTACCGGTCATGGGATCAGCAGGAGGAAGGTCCAACTCCCAACCAGACTGGTCCAAAGTGATGCTCCGGGGCTCCTTCTGCCATCCAGGTGCTCTGGCTCTGGTCAGCAGAGCAAAGGTGAGTCAGACTTTTCAGTCCTGTGATGAAACCAAGCGGAATAAACCTTTGTATCATTGATATTATAGTTGTTGACTCCTGTCTGACACAGAGGACAGGAGAAAATGTGAGAGCCCAGATCAGGAGAAGTTTGGATGAGATGGCAAATGCAAAATAAACAGTGAATCTTAAATTTCCTTTGACATTTATGTGATTTCTAGACGTTTCATGCTTTCCTCTCAACCATTTTGTTTCATTTCTTAACATCCATGTTTACATTTCACACCAGCAACCCTCTTGTTAAAGAGTATTTTATCTTTTTTTTTGACTTGTGTTGCTGTTTTATGTGTTTTTTTTTTAAATCTGTGAAGCACTTTGAGTTACACTTGTGTTTGAAAGGTGCTACATAAATAAAATTGAATTGAACTGAATTTAAATTCCTCCAGATTCCTGGAATGGGTTGATGATATTCTGCAGTGTAGAAGGAGAATTATGCAAACGCTTTCCAATTTTTCCTTGAGGAAAATGATTTAAAACATTTCAGTGATTTCACATATTTGTCAAAAGAATCGGTCTTTCCTGGATACTGATTTCCTCTCACCTGCTGACATCTCCTGTTTGAAATAATACCATTACTATTTTTCCCTTTCACATCGTAACTACCACTAAATTTTACACTACCAGTTAAAATGGATGTGTATCAATAAAAAATTAAATTAAGTTTATGAGAAAAAAAATCATGAAATATGGTGGGCTTAAAGATAAAACATTGCATTTTTTTTAAAAAATCTTTTATATCATCCAAACTTTTTTGAGATGGGATTGTAGATATATATTCCGACCTATAAACTGGCGTCTCTCCCCAGCCCCGCCCCCGCACCTCCCCTGTCGCAGGTGACTTCGGCTGCTCCGTGTGCCATAAGGTGTTCCCTCTGCAGCGGATGTTGACGCGCCACCTGAAGTGCCACAGCCTGGTGAAGAGACATCCATGTCGATTCTGTGGTAAAGGATTCAACGACACCTTCGACTTGAAGAGGCATATGAGGACACATACGGGTCAGTACTTCTAATGCAAGTGGACTAGGGATGGAACGGTTAGCAGTATTATGGTAAAGCTCGGTTAAATTTTACGCGATAACGATTACCGTTTAAGTTTGACTTCATCTCATTATCGCGGTCGATTACCAGGATAATTAATATCAGCCTCATTCAAGTCTGTGAGCGACTCGCAACTGTGTCTTAGGTGAATATGTAGCTTGTAACATCCGTATCGTAACGTTAGCATGGAGGAAAGTAGTGATAGCACGCAGGACATTTACCAACACACTAAAACGATGAAATCCGAGGTCTGGGCATATTTCATTATTATTATTATTATTTTAAGAATGCAGAGGGACAACTAATGGAGGACAATTATCCTGTCTGCAGAGCTGTTTACATTTTATTGTAATTTGTAGAAACAACTTGAAGGAGCTAAGGCTAATGCTTCAAGCTAGTGAGATGTTTGACCAAGAATAACCTGGTTGACGTGCTTCGCTAACTCACATTTCGTAAACGTTACCGTTGCATGTTGGTCGACAAAAAGGCCCGGAACGATGTTCTTCTGATGCAGTTAAAATATTAATTTATTCCATTAACTGATCCGACAACCGTAACGCCGGCAGTTAGCACCACAGCGGTCAAACACCTAACCAATAACAGGCAGCTACCTTTATACCTGACCCTCAGGTAACAACACAGCGACACCCACAGACACACAGAGTGAACTACAATTCAGAACAACATATTTGGCTCCTAAACAACTGTTTCTTTATTTACACATTTATACGTATTTAAGGTTCACCTTTAGTTTTTTTTATTTGATCTTGCGCTATAATTTTTGTTCCTGATAATTGTTTGCATATTTTGACCTACTATGGTTGTTAAAATGTATATTTAGATTTACACCAGACAAATAGGCTTTATTCCTGTTATTTATTTTGTTCATTTAAAATAAAACCTCTTTCTGTGCCAGTTGTTCCTGTTTAATGTGAAAGTTTCATTTTGATAAGATTTTGGCTTCCGATGTTTCAATATGACAAGAAAATCACAAGATTTTGTGAAATTATTAAAATGTATGTTTTTTTTAGACATTTGTACAGCAATTAAGAATATCGCGATAATATCGTACACCGTGATAATTTGGTCACTATAATCGAGATATCAAATTTTCCATATTGTTACATCCCTAAAGTACACTGACGTAAACCTCAAACAAAAGTATGTTAACTCCTACAAAACTGCTCAAATACAGGCTGTTACAGTTCATGTGGTTCACAGCTTGCTTTCACATTTTTATTCCCCAATAGATTAATTTATTGGAATGATCAATTAAGTTGAGTATTTATTTGATGACTTTGCACCAATGCTCTCTGGAGATGACAGACAATTTCATGATAATAGAGGCTACCTGAGACCGCAAAATGGTGCTAATTTGATCCACTAGGTGGCAGTAACGCATGCATTTAGGGCTTTTTCTGGACATGAACACTTCAGGCAAAGAAAGCGACAAACAATACAGATCAATTACATAAATTACATAAACAGTAGTATGGAGGAGACCGGGAAGGCACATTTCTGCAAATCCCCGGATGAGGGTGAATACTGTCCCCTTACACATCACTTCCTGCTGTATTTGGGTAGCCTCTATTGGAGGAAGCACATCAGATGAGTTTGACTTCCTCGAGTTTTCTCCATCATATTAATGATCTTTCATGATTAAGTTAGAATGTAGTTGGGATCGCTAAAACCATGCTGCAGTTTCATTAAACAAATAAACATGTATTGTTATCTGACAGCTCAGTTTGCCACAAAATATGGTCTAATAAGCTAGTTAACTGTTTATGTATGGATAACACAGAGCTAACATAGAAGTTATTTTAAGATTGTGTTAATAGTAGGGATGCACATACTGGATTTTTTTTTATGACCGTTAACCGACGGCCTTTAACGATTAAAAACCGTTAACCGATAAGTCCGGGAGCGTTGGCTGCCGCGATGTTGCGCGCGTTGTCGTGGACGCATGCGGACACTTCCCCGTGTATACTCTCGCGGAAATGTGTCGCCGTGAGCTTGTCGCAGAGATGCCGCCATCACTTTAGATTTATACTAGCGCGCTGGAGTGCCGAAAAGGGGGGGTAAAGGATACGGATTATAGGGGCCCATGATTGAGGGGGCCCCAGAGAGGCCCCTAATGATGATCAAAAATAGCATCAACAAATTTCGCCGCTGTGTTGGGGGGCCCGGTAAAGATTCTTTTCATGGGGCCCAAAATCCCTAGCGGCACCCCTGCTAGCGCGGTCTCCGCTATGTTATTCTACGCCACAACGCAAGAGCGACAATCACGAACTAGCTAAACTTACTAAACGTATCTCTTGCGTTTTTCCACTTCCTCACCGTCGCGGCCGCATCCAGACCCACATTCATCGCTATCTCCCTCCATGAATTACTAGAATATGTGCTGTCTTTGTAGTGTTGAGAACCAGAATCGTACAGATGTGGGTACTTCCTCATTTTTTTTGATGACGCGCTCTTTTCTACGCGGATGTAGAATTGACCAATCAGAGGCCTGTTGCAGCTGTTAACACGCCCCCATGAGTTGATTGAATTACGTAACTTAAAAACAAAATTGACCGTTAGTATTAATCGGTTAGAGTTACTGTTATCGGTTAACGGTTAAATGGTTAACCATGTGCATCCCTAGTTAGTAGCATAATCCAATTTGGTGCATGGAGCTATTGTAAAAGTACTATATACATCAATGATTTTCAACTTGTGGGTTGTGACCCAAAATTGGGTCGTAGACCTGTTTTCAGTGGGTCGTAAAGCTTTTGCTTTCCCCATGAACTGCACCATCATTTCATTGAATACATTTCAGAAATTAAAACTTTTCCTTATTTTGTGTTGTGACTTGTCATTAAGAGGTGATAGTGAGTCCCAAAGCCAGACCAGTTGAGAACCACTGCTGTGGATGTTTTCCAACTTCCAGTTTCGACTTCTTTTTCAAAATAAAGGTCGTCCCTTAATGTAGAATAAAGACATTAAAGGTCCATTTTACATTTTACTATATGAATTTATTGTTTATTATATTACATATAATATTTGCTGTGGTTGCAGGATTCGTCCCACTACTGCTAAGTCCATACTGCCAACATGGACGTACGAATGTATCCACAGTGAACTGGAGGGGTATTTTGTCTCCCCCTGCTGCAGGTATCCGTCCCTACAAGTGTGAGCTGTGTGAAAAAGCCTTCACTCAGCGATGCTCTCTGGAGTCTCACATGAGAAAGATCCACGGCGTCCACCAGCAGTACGCCTACCGCCAGAGACGCTCCAAGATCTTCGTCTGCGAGGACTGCGGTTACACGTCGAGCCGCCCCGACGAGTACTTCCTCCACATCAGGCAGTGCCACCCCGGCAGTCCCGCCCTCCGCAGGTACTATCGGCGCCAGGCCCACGACAACAGCGGCTTCACGTCACCGGATCCTAAACTCAACCCGTACCTGCTATACTCAGCCCCCACGTACTACATGTAGGACTCCTCCTGAATCCTCATCACTTTATATTATTCCACAATCTGCTCAGGAATGAAAATGTTAGTTTTCATACAATAGTGTTTAACATTCAGACCATCGAGGTTCTGTAACTGTGATTATGAATGTTTAGTCATTATTTTAAGTGAATCTAAGCAATCAACACTGTAAAAAAATACAGTTTAACCTTGTGAATATGACAATGTCATCAGCATCCATTTCCTCCAAATTGTACATTTGCTTGACAGTTTGTGTTTCTGATGTGCCCTCATTATAACAATAAATATCTATCATCCTTGGTGAAGATGGACTTATACTGTATTTAACATAAGCTATTCTGCCTGGTTATGTTGCAATGGTGATTAGCATACACAGTCATTTTTTTTTCCTTCAAAGATTTTGTGGCTTTAGTGGCCTTTAATTATAATAATAGAGATATGAAACTGGGGCAGACATGCAGCAAAGCCTCACAGGCTGAGAGTCGAACCCACAACCCTACTGAGCTACCCAGTGGCCCATACTAGAGATGCGCGGATGACGTATATTTTAACCCGCAACCGCTTCTTAAAATCTCTATCCGCCCGCTATCCATTTGCAGGAACGTTTTTTCACCAATTTTCAAAACCGAACCGACCCGCCATCCTTTTTAATAATATGTAAAATATTTTTTCTTATTATTATTATTTGAGTGCTTCAACCGCAACCCCCCCGAATTTAATTAAAGTATTATTTTTTGACGAGTCATCCGCCCGATATGCGGATTATCCGCTCCGCCCGCGGGTGCGCGGTTCAACCGCGCATCTCTAGCTCATACACAGTCATTTCTGATACCAAGAACACGAGGTTACTGCTTACTCTGAGTTTACCTAACCAGTGATCCCCCCAGTTCAACTGGAACTGTTTTGGTTTAGGCAGTACTGTGTTAACTGCAGCTACGTAAGCTACATGCTAACCAACAGTTTAGCTAGTCTTCTGTATTTCTGCTGAACACATTTTAAGCCAGTTGTTTTGAACATATTTCAGTGGTGGGTGTTGTGTAGGGTTGCCACCTTCCAGACATGAAAATAAAGGACAATTCTGTATTTTATGGGGACGGGTGCATAGTGCGAATTACGGGGGGGTTTGGGGGAGTTTGACCCCCCCCCAATTAGAACTTCGACCCCCCTAAAGATGGGACAAATTGTCATTTTTGTCATCTCTAGTAAATGTTGACCCCCCCCCAATCGTCATTTTATAATTAACACTCTGGACGGGTGTCACTCTTAACCAGGATGTCTGGACTTCCTGGTTAACGTAACTCTGTGCTCCTCCATCACCAAACCCTTACAAGCTGTAACCTGATAAAGCTACTACGTTTTTTGACAACTTCATGAATTTTCTTGGGGTAATGTTAAATTGTGAAATTTAGATTTTGAAAACCAAAATGTGATTTATTCAGCATCAATCGTACCGTCAAAGCCCACAGTGTTCATACCAAAAGCCAGGTGTTGTGATAGATAATTACAGCACAGCAACAGCATGCTAGTAGTTGTGCTACACGACTGTTGATTCGCAGAGAAATCATATTCAGCGTGAAAACTAAATACACCAATATGGTCTAAAATGCCTGGACCTCTCAATGTCACTCAGAAATCACACATGATCACACATTAAAGTAAGAAAAGTCAGTGTTTTCTGAACTTAGTGCAAGTCTGTTCTGACATAGGCTGCTGAACAGCAGACCAGAAGGTGGCCTCATTTATATGGAGCCCCGTTTGGGTCATAATTCAATGAATAAATGAGTCTATTATTATAAAATACAGGCGTTTATTATTATGAAATACATATCCATTATTATGAGATGCATGTTTATTATTATTAAATATTTCCTATTATTATGATAACGGTTTTGTTTTACATAACAATGGCTTTGTTTTTCATAAGAATGATTTGTGTGTCAATCACAGCAGAGAGGGCGGAGCAAGCTCAGTCCAAGCTGCCATAGCTACAATCGGACTAGGAGCGCACCTTGATGCTAACGCTGCTAACGGGACCTCACGGCCAAAACTAGTCGATGTCAGAGCGTAGAATGGAGAAGGATCAGCCAATGAGCGTGCAGGTCAACCACTGGCCCCGCCCACTGGCAAAATGTCATTATTATGTAAAAGCTCATTCTTACGAAAAACGAAGCCATATTCTGAAATAAACTATTATGCAATAAACTAAGATTAAATAATAATAATAAAAATATATTTCATAATAATTACGTTTTTTTCATAATAATGGATAATATTTCATAATAATATACATGTATTTTATAATAATGGTAAACATTTCATAATAATGGATACGTATTTCATAATAAAAAATGCCTGTATTTCATAATAATAGACTCATTTATTCATTGAATTATGACACAAACGGGGCTCCATACATTTTAGGCCCCAGCAGTCTGACCGGCCTTTCTCCTCAAACCAGCCTCCTGCGGTTAAGATGTCCACAATAAAACAGCTTTTGTCTTCTTTTCTTTTCCATCTTGGTAGTTTAGGATGCAGGAGTGAGTTAAAAACAGAGGCAGGACTCCACTTCCAGATCCATTCAGGAGATCTTAGTAAATCCACGTCTCTCCCAGGAATTAAAGTACCGCCCTTCTGCACACGCCAGCAGGTATGATTCACTTCTCACCTGCGGCAGACGAATCTGCAACACAACAAAGGAAGCAAAGTAAACCTGTTGTTTAGAGTTGTGGTTTCGGGTTACGCCCTGCAGAGGGCGCTCTACTTTAGGTCTTTTTTTCCAAGGTGGCTGAAATGCAATGAAATGCATTGTTTTCCTGCTAATAGAATAAAAACAAAACATATGTGTGTGTGTGTTTGCGTGTTATATGT
Source organism: Hirundichthys speculiger (assembly GCA_018398805.1). Lineage (NCBI taxonomy): Eukaryota > Metazoa > Chordata > Actinopteri > Beloniformes > Exocoetidae > Hirundichthys > Hirundichthys speculiger. The sequence goes on from JAGFBZ010002517.1 coordinate 120,015, forward strand.
TTAAATCCAGTGAAATGTAGCTTTTTGTTTATATTCCTTACCCTGTGGAACAGGAGGAGATGGCGGTGAAGGGGGATCACCAGCGGGTAATGACATGCTGGGGGGGCGCCCCACTTCTGGAACAAGGTTCATGCAGGGTTGTTGTTAAGAACCTGCTATGAGTTTAAATCTAACAACAGAGGCAAACTGTAATCGTTCCGAGTCACATGCTCTTTAAAAGATGCTGTCCATGTTTAACAGAGAAATGAAGTGGATTAAAAGTCATCTTACGTCATCTGGCGTGTCCACACGGTGGCAGCACATAGCCAGAGATGCTGGGCAGATGCTGAGCTCTGTGATTGGACGAGACAGAGGAAAGTCTTATGAGCGGTGACTGAGGTCCACTTCAGACCAATCAGGGTCGCAACAGGAAAAAAGACCAGAACAGAACATGTCTGTGATGGAGTGAGTGAGAAAAAGGGCTACTGGTGTGTTTTCATGATGACATGTGTATACCGAGGCTATTCTGGGAGAGGATATTTAACTGCGCCTCCACTGGGAGGTTTAATCCACTCACATTTCTGTGTGGCGGCCTGTAAAGTGATTAAGTGTAAAGTTATTCAGTAATGTCACTGAAACACCTGCCAGTTAACAAACTCTTCATCTCTTCTTTTACATTGAGTTTCGATAAATGTTCTCTGTTTCATTTCACAAATGGTTACCTGAATATTTCTTAAAGGATGTTGGCTCTTATGGTGTCATCTCATTTTATTTCTCTGCAAACTCTAGAAACTCTCACAAGCTTAATTTAATTTGTTATCAAACATCCATTTCTATGGAGCCCCGTTTGGGTCATAATTCAATGAATAAATGAGTCTATTATTATGAAATACAGGCGTTTATTATTATGAAATATGTATCTATTATTATGAAATGTTTCCCATTATTATGAAAAAAATGTAATTATTATGAAATAATAAAAAATTTAATCTTAGTTAAATGCATAATAGTTTATTACAGAATGGCTTTTTTTTAAAATCTAAGAATGAGCTTTTACATAATAATGACATTTTGCCAGTGGGCGGGACCAGTGGTTGACCTGCACGCTCATTGGCTGATCCTTCTCCATTCTACGCTCTGACATCGACTAGTTTTGGCCGTGAGGTCCCGTTAGCAGCGGGCCGTGGCGTCATCAAGGTGCGCTCCTAGTCCGATTGTAGCTAGCTAGCTTGGACTGAGCTACGGGAAACCTTGACCAGGTTAGCAGACAATATCTCTCTCGCCCCCTATCGATATTCACTGTTCTGTTGCTTATGCCTGAATGAAAGAGCAGCCAATCACATAAATGGCTCCGCCCTCTCTGCTGTGATTGACACACAAATCATTCTTATGAAAAACGAAACCATTATCATAATAATGGGAAACATTTCATAATAATGGATACGTATTTCATAATAATAAATGCCTGTATTTCATAATAATAGACTCATTTATTCATTGAATTATGACCCAAATGGGGCTCCATACAAACCTGCTTATATACATTCAGCATCTTTAACATTTAGAAGTGTGCCTTTTGAAAGACACCTGGAAACCTGTGATATTCAGGCACAATAAGGACGCTTTCACTGCAGCATCAGTTTCTGTTGTAACTTTAACAAACGTATTCTGTTAAGAATCCAGAAGAATTCTTGTACTTCCTTGTTTGGTGTCAAACCTCCAACATAAACTGAATTCTCTGTTTTTCTGCCAGGGTCCAAAAGCAAAAAAGACATACCAGCCAGTCTCGATTAAGCAGAAACATGTTGTTGCTTCCAATCATTCTTTAAATTGCTTTCTCCTTTGCATAAATCTTTCTTTTCTTGAATGTTTTTGTTCCAAACTTGTTATTGACCAGTAAACTGTTGAAAGAATAAGCTTCATTTGAGATTCTGGCATCCTGAAACTGGTAATAGAACTGAGGTGTATTGTGGGATATCAAAGGGCACATATAACACTTTTCCTGACATGCAAAGTTTCAAAATTGTCTTATATGTCAATATTCCCCGTTTTCAGGTTATCTAGCTGCCATTTCAAGAGCAATAAATGAAAGTTTGAAAGACAAGTCTTAACAGGAGCATTAAAGCAACTTCTGACCTGTGAACCAAAACCGAATAGAGCATCATCATTCATATTTTTAAAGAGAATGCATTTTGTTTTCTGTTCCTTATAGACCTTTTCGGGCCGCCCCCCCAGAAGTACCCCGTCCGCCATTACTGCGTTTGTGCTACAGAGCGACACTTTCACCGGCTCGCAGATTAACCAGTGTTTTTCTCTTTCCACAAATATATATTTTTATAATGTCGAGTCGGTCGAGTGGGAATACATGTTCCGTCATAAACTGTGCCAACAATGGCGTGAAAATTCAACAATGGAAGAAGAAAGTATGTGAAATACACAAGCCTTTACTGCACGAAGACTGCCTTGTTTGCAGAACAAGAAGTTAGGAAGACGTGGGTGAAAAATATCAACAGAAAGGACTTTGTTCCAAATGAATACAGCCGGGTGAGTTTTCGTTAACATTCAATCTCGTACTACTCATAGTCTTGCTGAGAGTCCCGGACGATTCTGGCCGAAAGAACAGCAGTGTGAGGCTACTGTAGCCCTCGGTACTAGCACAAGCCTATAAATCAATGAATGAATGAATGAGTGACTTAGGAGAATGATAAAATAAATTAAATATAACATTAACACATAGCCTAATTTACCGCTAGCGTTAACGTTACAGTAGCATAATCTTTATGGCTTGTTGACATTAGTTATAGCCAGCGTTGCAGCGTTCCACAGTTTTTAGTGTTTGGTTATGGGAATAGATCATGTTATTTCCATAACCAATCATTAAAAACAGCGATAAACTACCTTCATCTGTAACTGGAGGCCACTGCCTAACATCATCAATCCAAGACATGTCTGCGTTATCCGTAACAATTGCTCCACGCTGCTGTGTTTGGGTTAGTTGGTGGAGCACCGCACCCTCCAGTTATGGCGGGGCCACTAGGGGGCGCATGTCCACAATTTATAAGTCAAACAGGTGTATACAAACAGACCGCCGTGACTGGCTATGGACTGGCGCCTGGAATGGTTTGAGGATAAAGCTTTGCTAACTGAGCATCAGCTACATGCAGCGGTCATTTCTGGTGTCGCCACCATAACGACGTTTGGATCAGAGGGTCTTGATGTTGATGTCTGCCTCGCTAAAGGAGCCAGGAACCACGGCAGATCATTTCAGGACCTTTCCTAGTGGAAGTTTACCAGAACCCGCGGCTCTGCTGGACCCACCAGCTGGCCTGTGACAATGCTTCGTTTCTTTCAAGAAAAGATCTGGAATACGTGAATGTGTGTCATCTGCATATAAACTTATATCCAGATATAAGTTTGTATTAATTACTACAAGACTATCAAAAAAGGAGATAATCTCAAACAGCCTTGTGGTACTCCTCAGGTAGTACCATCCATGTTTCCAGTGTGTAACGGTCCATCCTGGATCTCCTCAGGGAAAGGTTAGCATAAGGCTTCTTATCCAAAGTCAATCTTTCATTTGTGAATGTAGCTCTGTATTGTAGTGTTGACAAAGGTTTCCATAGTAACCCTTGTCCATGTGGTTATATAAGCTATTGATGAATGAAGGTTCTTGATGCGGTACCATCTGAGGTTACCTGAGATGTCAGGTAACCTCCTCAGACTCGCTCTCTTGTCCTTTACACACTGAAATTATTTGATGCTATTCTGCTCTGCAAAAGAAAAAAAAATGTACAAATCCATTTTAAACTCTGATTGAGGAATATATTTTTTAAATCTTTCAATGATCTTCTCACAGATTTGCTGACAAAGTGGAAATCCTCTGGTCATCTTTGCTCCACAAGGCTTTAGCCTTTCAGTGATGCTGCTTTTATACTAAATCATATTTCCAGTAAGAAATTACTTTTTTTTTTT
>JAGFBZ010002519.1:0-95346 GCA_018398805.1 Hirundichthys speculiger
TAGCAAAGGAATAAGATAATATATTTACGCATTTTTGAGATTGAGGGTAAAGGGAGGAATTGTAATTGACCCTAAGTCGCAGTAGTTTTCTTCTTTTGTGATGGAAATGTGTTTGAATTGGTCCCCTCACCATGACGACAAGAGCATCGTAATTTAATGTTGATTCAATGTTGTCAGTATTAAGTAACTCCATCAGAAGAATTGCGCAGAGGTGGATTTGGATTGGTACTGGCAGTTGGCAATCGAAATATCTACATATTGAATATCGGAAAATATCCAGTAACACACACCCTGAGTGTATACAGTATATATGTAGACACCATTATCACTGTACTAGAAGAAAATTATACGTGTGACCTGTCATTGTTGAAAATGTAGATTTATAGCCGCCTTTATTAAATCAAGAAAAGCACATAAAGATTTAAAAATCTCTTTCACAAGAACTTCCTGGCCAAGAGGCAACAATTCAAACCAATTTCAGGGTCTTTTGCAGATTGTTGGAGCCGCAAATTTAAAAGGCTTTTTTTCCCCAGTTTGGTCCTCACCCTCGGTACAGTCAATAAAAATATATTCTGGGACCGAAGTCTGTATCGGTCTGTAAGGTTTCTGCAGATGTATGTCTGGAGATAAGCAGGGAGCAGACCGAGAATAGATTTATATATAAAAATATGCCAATGTTTCCATCACCGGCCTGCCAGTGGAAAACATAATGACGAGTGTGAGTTTTGAGATTCGTTATAAACCTCGGTGCACCATGATGAACGGTGTCCAGAGTATTTAGACATTGTGACGATGCAAGAATAAAAATCACATCACCATAGTCTAGGACAGACATAAAGGTGGCCTCGACCAGCCTCTTTTTGTTTTTTTAAAGACAGGACTTAATTCTTAAATAAAAACCTAACTTCAGTATTGATCTTTTTACATTCTGAACATGAGGCACTAAAGGCAGACGGCCATCGATAATCTCAAAGTTTTAAGTCTTGTTTGCTCCTGACTGGCACATTAATCGTGCACATTCATGAGGCACTTCCTCTCCCCATGGACAGCTGGCAGCAATTCAACCAATCAGAGGGAGCTTAATCAGAAGACAACATCACCTCATTTAAAGACAGTTATGTTATTGCTATTTTTCTTTATCGTTCTAAAGTAATTAAAAACTGCTTGGAGGTGATGAGTGAAAAACTAATGTAGAAGCACCCAATAAAAGACAAAAAATGGGTGGAAATGGTCAACTGATGTCCCCTTTCATGTACATCATTTAAAGGAGGGATGGTGGGGCCCGAATGGGGTATCGTAGAGCTAAAAGGATGTCCCACCACTCGAGTCCGATTATTTGCATTGATGGATCCGTTATGGAAAAGTTAAGGGCACTCTCCATGACTGAATGATTGCACTGCAGCACTTCTTCAGTTGTTCTCTTGGGCTCCACACGTCTCTTGCCAAAGTCCACAACTGGAACATTCAGTTCCAGGTTATTTCTGTCTGCTCGAAATGAAATTTGACTTCTGTCGAGTGTTTCATCACCTCTGCTGATTAAACCCACTGCTGTAGCGTCATTTGTACATTTTGAACAATCTGATCGGCTCATAGTGTGAAATCCAGTCGCTGGTGTAAAGTGACGGCAAGAGTGGTGACGGTACACACCCCTGTGGAGTCCCACTGCTTACGGTTAAGGGTTTCCATGATATGCTATTACACTTAAGGGCACACTGACACAAGGACTGTTGAATTCCCATGTGAAGGAGCTGGACATACACCCTCGACAGCGGAATAGTATTCAAAATCGACTGGTATAATTACCAGGACACTCTAGATGTTGCAAAATGGACTGCAGGCGCAATTACACTGCATCATCAACAGATCTCTTAGCTCTATATGCAAACTGATATGTTCGTGCTTTCTACCCTTGTGTTCCAGTAGATGCAGCATTTCCCACTAAATTGCTCTTAGTGTTTGCACGTGTTTGCACACCACCGACTGGCAGCAATCTTTATTTCCAGGATAAAAGTCCGTGGATCCTTCTGAAAAACACACGTGTGAAATTAATATGGTTTCGTCTCGTCTTTTATCTGCTCACAGAGAAAATGCTCACACGTGGTGAATCCGTATCACCAGATGTGCTCATTGACCAGCGTGTTTCAGTCGGCGTTTCACCCCTCCTGCCGTGACAGTGAGCAGGGAGCGCCTCACCCGTGGGGGATTGTGGGTGTTTTAACACCCACACTTTTCCCTGTGAGAAGGTTTAACACCCACGCTTTTTTTCTGCAGTTTTGCACATATGGCTCCTACAGACGTCCATGTCCTCTGGCTTCACTGTGTCTGCGCTCAGTGCGCTGCGGCAGCGGCGCCCCCCCCCCCCCCCCCTCCCCCCTCAGTCCTTAAAGCACGACACCGGCTTTAAGTGCAACCGGCTGATGATTGGCTTTTCTGCCTCAAGTGCCGCTTCCCCTGCTGTGTTTGTTTCATCGTTCAGCTCCTGCTCAGCGTTGCCAACTTAGCGACTTTGTCACTATGTTTAGCGAGTTTTCAGACCAGCCTAGTGACTCTTTTCTTTTTTTTTGCTTTTTAAAAAAAGCGGCTAGCGACAAGTCTGGACTTTTTCTGGTGTTATTGGAGACTGTGAAATACAAGACGTGTCACTACTCTTCTTAACGAGCAGCAAATGCTCTCGAAGGTGTAGCAGATAGTCCCCAAATGACATCGGCTGTCAGCTTCAGTCACAGCTGGAGATGTTTGCCCGTCCGTGTCCGGACAACGTTTAGCGCCTGCGCAGAGCCGCCGCTGGCTGATCCCGGGCGAGTTGGGAATTCTATGGCGCTGTTGGCTGTTGGAAACATTGCGTACTGGAGTACAAGAAGGTGAGCAATTAAATAAATTTAGGATTCTAATAACTACACACTGTTTTTTCTTATAGTTACAGTTTGTGAAAGAGGTCTGTTGGTGGATGAGGTGAGTGCTTGCATCAGGCGGTTCCCAACTCAGGTGCACATGCGTGTCTGGTTTGCGTATATGAAATACCGATTTTAATTTCAAATACCGTATTTTCGGACTATAAAATGCACTAAAATTAAACGAAATATATATTTTGTCACATATAAGCCGCACCAGACTATAAGCCGCCGGTATCCAGGCTGAGAAATAAGATATTTTCATTTTAAGATTTTGTACCATAAGTGTTTATTCACAAACCTGAACTGATTGTTTCTGAACAGAACCTGTAACGCGGCAGTAAAAGTGCTGATCAAACAAAACAGAAAAGTCATTGATGGTTTTATTCATTTTCCTCCTGTACACTAAAACCAAGTTACTTTATTTGCCGGATTAAGTTATTAAAGGTGGGGTGGGTGTTGTTTTTTTGCAACACTTTTTACAATATTGCCTGAAAACCTTTTCACATTTCCATTGCACCCACTGAAATAAAATGTTTGCAAAAAAAACTAAACATTTTGGTCCAGTCTAGAAGGTATAATCAGAGAAAAACTCTGACCAATCAAAAAAGTGATCATCACTATTTTGATTGGCTGCCTAATACGTCCATCAAATATCAATGAACTCCCTCCCTCCCTCCCTGCGGTTCATGCAGTCGTGAATCATGTGAAGGCGTGGTTTCGAGGGGTGAGCTGAAGAGGAGGAGGCGGAGCCTTTGGGAGGAGGGAGGGAGTGTATATTTTCAAAATCTCACTTGAGTTGGATTGCTGGAACCGTTTTTCAAACAACACCTACTCCACCTTTAAGTCGCGGACCTGCTGGCTCCACGCTGCGTCCGGTCCGCATCTGCGATTAAAACCTTACCTCCGCGGCGGTTCCGCTCAGAACCCTGAAATCCGCTGGAGAACCAACAAACTGACTGGACAAACTGATAAATCCAGGTGTGTCGGAGTAGCCACAATGGTCAGACACACCTGGATTAATCAGTTTGTCCAATAATAACAGGTATTGATGCTCATAAAATGAATGTAGAGTAGCATAGCCAACATAGGCTACTTAAGAAAAACAGAAAAGCCTTTAACTACTTGGTTTATTTTTAGCGCCCCGAGGGCTGAAGAAAAATTCCTAGAAACGCAGCATCTCTGTATAAGCCTCGTCGTTTAAAGCGTGGGACAAAAGTAGCGGCTTATAGTCGGGAAAATACGGTATTTCAGTGAGGGTGTACGATGATCATTATATTTCCATGGAATTGAAACCATCTGTAACCAAACTTTCAAGCGTTCTCAGCTGGCAGAGTTGGTCGATTCATGTAAATGAGTTCAAATTAAAACATGTAATAATACCTAACAGACAGAAACCCCCCCCCACCCCAAATGAACCACTTCCCCTGCACTTTTGAAAAGCTTGCTACGCCCCTGACTGTGTAACAAACAGGGGTCCTCCACAGGACTTTGATGTGCACGTCTGCCTGCTCCGTTAATATGTAATCTCTCAGTATAGCTGCTGCAAATCCTATTTAAGGTAATGTGCAACACTTTAAGGCTCCCTAAGTCCTCCTCCTGACTCTCATCCTGAATTTGCATTTTGCTCTTTTTTTCATTATCACATCTCTGCGTGGCTTTCATTTAGTTGCAGCAGCAATCGCCCTCCTCAAAAATTAAAAAAATATGAGCTAATTACAATACATTTAACTGAGCGTGCATTTTCTTTTGTCGGGATTGTCTCATCAGCATCAGCAGGGCTTCGTTTTTGTGACGCATTTGTACGTACCTGTACTTCCCCCCCCTATTTACAAGAGGAATTTGAATTCCCTCACTCCGTTCTCCGGTCCTTTAATTGACATAATTACAGGATTACGGTGTAAAGCTGCTACTCTGTCACTTCTGCGCCGCAGCCCGTGAGGTGACAGCGCCGACTCTGTCGAGGCAGGATCCACTCAGCCTCTCGGTTTGACACCGACACCCAGGAGGACAACAAAGATAAGGACGGCTAGAGGGAAAACCCTCGTTCTGACAAGAGCAAATTAACCTGCCGTGCCCGACAGAGAGCCGCTTGCCGTCTCCTCCTTTCGCCCTCCCCCCTCCTCCCTCGCTTGTTTCCGCTGCAAATGTCTTGCTGCAGCAGTTTTTGTCTGTCTGTATTGATTGATTGCAACTTAAGATCTGCTGTTCTGTCGGCGTGAGCTGTCTTTGATGTTGTTTTGTTTCTCCTAAAAGATGACCACTCCCTCTTCCACAGACTCCCTGCCTCTGCTCTCAGGCCATTATTTTCTTTTCCTCTCTGCCCCCCTCTCTCATTACAAGCCAAACGTTGCGTTAGCCTCGGGCCTCTCACCTGTTGTGGGTCGTTGCTAATTATGTCCTGGAGCTAAACTGACTGAAATGGCGTCTTTATCAAGCCTTTGTTGCCCGTAATACCTCTGCAGCACCCGAATGAATGGATTCAATCTTTGCATATCCCATTTCATCTACTGCTGACAAACTGTGTCAGTTGGTTTGTCCGTCTTCTCTTCAGGGGGAAGCCCAGTCGGGAGGCTAGCAGTTAACTGGAGAAATCAAACCATTTAGGAATTACCGCTATTTTAGGCAGAGTACCTCGGTTTTGGGGTATTATTAGGAAGTATTAGGACAGCTTACTGAAAACAAGTTCACTGGACAGCAGAGAAAAGATCTGGAGATCCTGAGTTAGGGGTGTAATGATCCGTCATTGATCTACATTTATATGTCAACTAAACGAGGAACGATCCAGCAGCATCTAAATGAAAATATCAATCCAATATCAGTACATGTAATTGCCATCAAGACCAGGTAGCATTTTCTAGTTTATTTTTAATTAAAGGAAAAGATTATTCATCATTTAAGAGTCTAATTTAACCCAGAAATAAAAATATGAACTTAGCCACTTAATGTAAATTCATATTAGTGGAAGTAATGGTGTTTAATCAAGACGTGATTGAATTGTACTCCTGTTATTTAATGAAACATTGTATCGTGATGACACTTATGACTGAGTTGGCATCTAGAAGCTGTTTGACAAGAGATACCAATATGAAGTCCAAGGAGATCCCAAGTGAAGGAGACCATTATTAGGCTGAAAAAAAAAAAACCACGAATCCAGTGATTCCCAAAGTGTGGGCCGCGGCCCCCTGGTGGGGCGTCAAGGTATTGCAGGTGGGCCGTGAGAGGTCATTAAAAAGAAACAAAAAATGTTTTAAACCCTCGATTTTTTTGAAAGTATGTTTTTAAATTATTGTAAAATATTGAGTCTTATTCTACTGTCATCTTAATTTAACAGGACAAGTGACAGGTGTCACCTTATTTGTTGACCCCTTACATTAATACTGGAATGTAGCTTTTAGTCCTGTATGTTGATCGAAGTGTCGTTTAAAGGTTTGCATGGGCCTCAGAGATTTTTTTCATTTCAAATTGGGCCTTGGTATTCTGAAGTTTAGGAATGGTTGCGTTAATCTATAAGGGAGATGGTTAAAAACCTCAAGGGTGTGGCCAAAACAACAACCACTACTGAGCTCAGCAACATCAAAAAGGCCCGGTAGACCACAGAAGACAAAGCACATGAGCACATATTCCTGTTCCTGATGAAGAAAACATCCTTCACAACATCACCAGAAGTTAGGAATACTTTGGAGGAGGTTGGCAGATCGTTTTCAAAGTCTACAATCAAGAGAGGCCTTCGTGAACGTAAATACGGAGGGTTTACAACAAACCACGGGTAACATCCGAGAACAGGAAAGCCAAATTAGACTTTCCCAAAAAACATCTTTAGATAAAGCCTCCCATGTTGTGGAATCAGATTATACAGATGAAACCAAGATAAAACAATGTAGAAAAGTCTGGAGAGGGAAACAAAGAAGACTTGTGTCAAACATAGTGGAGGCAGTTCTATGATACTGGTTTAAATGGCTGGTGGTAGATGGACCTCACTGGTGTTTGTTGATGACTCAACTGCTGGCAGAAGCAGGAAGGTGAACGATCATCTGTCTGTTCAGATGTACTCTCTGCTCACATTCAGCCAAATGCTGCAAGAGCGATACGACCTGACGCCACAGTACAGATGGATCTCTGAGCACACTGTGAAGGCAAATCAAGAAATTATTATTTAATATAGAAAATATTTTGGATGCCCAAGCCAGTTGGCTGGTCTCAACCCAGCGGAGCAGGCTTTTTCACAGACAAACAACAACTGAAGCTGTGAAGGTCTGGAATGATGTCATTGACCGCAAATGATTGTTCACTCGAGTATTTAAATTTATGGCTACATTTGAGGTTACCTAATTTTGTCTGATTACTTTTAAGCCCTTGAAAGTTAAGATACCTTGTTTTAAAATGGTAACTATCATATTTTGCGAAGCCAACATCATGAAAACCCTCTCGTATTCTCAATAATTGTGGGCCTGACTGCACATAAATACAACGTGCAAAGCCTATGTGTGTGTTTGCTTGGTCCTGTGTGCACGGACGACCCACCGGCTCCTGGCTAATTAAGAAGAGCACACTGGTTAACAGAAAGGCTTGTTGATCTGCATGTTAACATCCTGACTTGGACGCTAAAGACCCGTCTCTCTGCCCCCGTGTGCACCAACTCCAGGTAGACTCAATCTCTCACCATGACCTCTACTGTCAATAGAGAGTCAACCCGACCAACAATGTGTCCGGATGTCTTTCTATCTTTTCAACATCTGCCCTCCTTTGTCTCGTCTCTCTGTGACCTCTGGTCTCACTCAGCTCCTGCTAATCACGGCTGTATAAGTTTACACGCGTCAGTCCGGCGTGGCGTGTGGTTTGAACCGCTGTACGTGCGCTAACGGCACACAAAAGATGATTAGAGATTGATGAGATCGCACGTGCATTTGCGTGCGTTGACTCCTGTTTAAACAGGCTGGGGCGAAACCGCACGGAGGCCTCGACACGCCCGTCGCAGTCAAGTCGCCGTCCTCCTAATGGAGGATTGGCAGTTCGATGTTGTTGAGGCAGCTCGGGCTCACAAATGATAGGTCACAGTGAAGGAATTGTGACAACCTGCAATTTCCAGTTATGCTACCGACTCAACTTTGAGTTACAGTCAATGACATGCGGCTCCAATGATTCTTGTTTTTCGACATAATATGACTGAATTTCCTAAAGCCGAGGGGTTAAAAATTATGGTGTAGAGTGACAAGCAGAACATCAATTCTTAATATTTCTGACATTAACGATACTTTAAAATCGGTCTGCTGCTAGTCGTCACGTTGTGGAAGAGGAGTTGCTGTTGGCAGTGCGCCCGGCAGACAGGCGATATTAGATACCCCCAGATTAAAATACTGTTGTATTGGTAGGTGTGATGTCAGGAAACCACGGACGGGAAATGAAATAACTTCATACTATCACTGAAAATAACAGCCTCCGGGAGAAAGGGGGTAATTATGGTTTGAAATTTATGTTCTTTGGCCGGACAATGACACAGTTCCCAAATGTTTTGACACTATTTCCTGTTTCCAATAGTTTGGAAAGTCATGAGGATACAATTCAAAACGTCCCTTTTCAGCCATGTCTCTACAGGTCTGTTCATAGCAGATGGTTTTATAGTGGGGTGGATTCAGCCACTGCATTCCCCCAACACACACTCTTGTAGGGTGTCTTTTTTAAAATAGGGACTACCCAAGCAACCATGACGTACGAGGGGGTTTGAACTCTGTCACTCTAGACCTGTGCCTTTGTGCGCTAGCAGCTTCCTCCAGTTATTCCAGGTAGTAGACAGGACCGCCGCTCATGTGGCCGTCAGCTGGACTGCTGCACTGTCAGTAAAAAAGGACTGTCGTGGTTGGTTTGCATCAGGCATAAATCAAATATATGCTCAAGGTTACATGTCAACACACACACGTTTACAGGTGTTCACCCTGTCACGTGCAGTAACGGTGGATTCACACGTACATGCGTGGTCTGCGTCCGTCTCCATGGACTTTGAACGGGACGCCGTCATCTGTTGGCGAACTGAATTGTGGGTTCAGTGCACCGCATCCCTCAGAGTCGGGGGGAGATTTTCAACTTTTACCGCTTCAACGTATGCGTCAGCCAATCAGGTTGCAGCTCCGCAGCTGAAGACTAGCGCTACCCGATGAAATTGCATGCAAACGCAGCACTAATTCAAAGTACACGGGTTATTTGTGTAATGAGCTGGAAGAAATTTGATTGGCTGATTTTAGTATGACGAAGAAACGTCAACATGTTGCCCTTCGCATGACAACTTTCAAAATAAAATCTTACCATCTCTCAGTTTCTGCAACCTTTATTTTGAAGCTGCTACATACTTTGGACACATGAAAAAACATACTTGTTACGCTTTCCTGGTACAACGGGGCTGTTACTACAGCAGTGTTTGACATACCTACAGTGCCGCCTGCTGACAGCAATAAGGATCCGTGTTTATTAATTGTAAACCATGAGGCAGAGTCATGCCTGATGTAACTTTTCCTCTTACAGAAGACTTTTCAACCGTTTTCTCAAACAAGCATGGCTGTTTTATGGATTCTGAGGACAAGGATGTGAGTTCATTGGCCTCCATGTAGAGATTCACCAGTTGATTGGAAGTGGCCAATTTCTGTCCAACTGGTTTTGGCCAGTTAGTAGAGGTATTATATACGCAGCCTTGGAAAGTTTCATTTATTTGTTTACTCTTCAATCTTGGTGATGCGGTACCAGAAAGCACATCACTGAAGAAAGTTAGCAACTTATACAACCTGTTAGGTCCGAAAAAATTGCACCAGAAACAACAACCAACATGTTTGTGACAACAGTCTTAATCTCAAACATAAAACAACATTACCCTGCTGAAGTTACGAAGCTAACAAAGGCCATGTTCACATAGTAGTCAATGTATAAATGCACTGGAGATTCCCTGATGATCAATATCATCTGATGAACATATACAGCAACTTGATTTTTTTATCTCTACTTTTAATTTTGATATTAACTGAGTAGAATATCGCAATATATTGTGATACCTCAATATCATGATAAGATCGTATCGTGACCCAAGTATCATGATACATATCGTATTACAAGGTCCTTGCCAATACTCACCCCTATTCCTGTCCTATTAATTTGCAGTCCGCGGTGAGCAACAAGCCCCCAATGTTTCCGGTTACTGGCTGCTTTATTCAGTCAACACTGAATAAATATTAATATTACTTTATATTCACCTTGATCAAATCTGTTCAAATATTCTAACTTCAAGTGTTGCTGCAGAAACTGAAAGGAGCTGAAAGGAGGACTCGCAGAACTCTGTCAGGACCTGTGGTCATTTATCGTACATGCGTAGCAGTCAAAGAAAATAAAACCTACTGCCATCGACCCAGAAGTCGCGGGATGACTGACTGCAAGTCCCAGCATACCTCTGCTTGGAAACGTCCTGAAATGATCCGCCACTCCTTCAGCCAGGCAGCTGCTGGCAGACATCCACAGCATGACTTCCTGTTTCAAATGTCATTCTGGTGGCGACATCAGAAATTACAGCTGCCTGTAGCCGACGCTGGGTTAGCGCTGCTGCTTAGCGACGCTTCATCCTCAGACGCTTCCAGACCAACCCACAGCCAGCCACAGCAGTATGTTGGTACAATTAACACAACACACACAACACACGGGCGCTACAAAACACATTGTCTTCAAAATATGAACCACTATACTGTTTTCATTCACAGCTCAGACGGTATGATGTGAATCTCTAAGTAGATAAAATGATGCAAACAGCCAGCTGTCAATCAAAGGCCAGATGCCATTTGACAGATACTAGATAGATAGATAGATAGATAGATAGATAGATAGATAGATAGATAGATAGAATATACAATATAATTATAAGACACATATGAAACACACAAGAGCAATATGACAAGTGTACATACAACAAATAGTGCAATGAGCTGCAAGGTGCAGTGAACTGAAGGTGCATTGAACTAAGGTGCAATATGTGTTATGAAACAGAAAAAAAACAGCAAAAACATCACAACATGTGACGTGCTTCATACCCGTCCACACGTGCTTCACACTGTCCTGCTGCAGTTTGGCCTCCAGCTTCTTCCTGTAGGTGTCCTTACATGTCCTCAGCTCCTCTCTGTCTCCAGACCTGAGAGTCCTCTTCTTCTTGTTTAGAAGTGCTTTCAGGTCACTGGTAATCCAGGGCTTGTTGTCGGGGAAGCAGCGGACAGTCCGGGCTGGCATGGTGGTGTCGTCACAGAATCTGATGTAGCCTGTGATGCAGGCAGTGATGTCATCAATGTCCTCCCCATGAGGATCACAGAGAACATCACAGTCAGTTGACTCAAAGCAGCTCTGAAGTGCATCAGCCTCCTGTGTCCACCTCCTCACCGTCCTGGTGTGCACAGGCTGCCTTCTCACAAGAGGAACATACTTTGGAGTCAACCTAACCAATTGGGCTGCAGCCAGGGCAGGACTTTCACGTCATAGCTCTTCTTCTTGGCCGTGATGCCCTTCTGAAAATTGGTTGATTGAATTCGATTATAAAGAAAACATCTGTGACTAGATAACACGTCATAAACTCACAATTGACATATAAATTAACAACAACTTACAGGCAGGATGACGATGCTAAGATGGAGACATTCAGTGTTCTATACACGATACACTTCTCTGAGACTTCAGGTGCGCGAAAGTGAAACCTAAACTCTTTAACACGTATCATTACAGAAATACGCTCCGGGGTGGCTTAAGCATTTGAATAATCAGTAGGCTTTGAAAATGTGATAAGATTATTTAAAAATATTTAACATATTCACCCGAGGCTATATATACATATTCACAGCTAGAAGGTTCCTGGTTCGAACCTCGGCAGGGTTTTTTCTGTGTGGAGTTTCCATGTTCTCCCCGTGCTTGCGTGGGTTTCCTCCGGGTACTCCGGCTTCCTCCCACAGTCCAAAGACACGCATGTCAGGTTAACTGGTGGCTCTAAATTGCCCGTAGGAGTGAATGTGAGCATGTGGTGGCCCAAAAAATGGACACCTACTTCAAAAGGTTATCATGCAATAGTTAATTGTTAGATTCTTCTTATTCTAGCCTAAGTTTATGTGGTACATTTAGGAAATAGCTTTTGCAAGCTATTAAAGGTGGGGTGGGTGTTGTTTTTTTGCAACACTTTTTACAATATTGCCTGAAAACCTTTTCACATTTCCATTGCACCCACTGAAATAAAATGTTTGCAAAAAAAACTAAACATTTTGGTCCAGTCTAGAAGGTGTAATCAGAGAAAAACTCTGACCAATCAAAAAAGTGATCATCACTATTTTGATTGGCTGCCTAATACGTCCATCAAATATCACCCCTCCCTCCCTATGGTTCATGCAGTCGTGAATCATGTGAAGGCGTGGTTTCGAGGGGTGAGCTGAAGATGAGGAGGCGGAGCCTTTGGGAGGAGGGAGGGAGTGTATATTTTCAAAATCTCACTTGAGTTGGATTGTTGGAACCGTTTTTCAAACAACACCTACTCCACCTTTAATATATTAACTAGTCGTGCCACTTTGATTAATCATAAAACTGTTTTAAATTTTTCAGCCAGTGCAAAAAAAGACAGAGGGAGCATAGAGAGGTGGAGGCCAACTGTTTTTTCTTATGGGCCGAGGAAGACCCCAGTTCTCTATCCTCATCATCAGATGATGATTTAAATTACATTTATGGCTGTGTAATAACCTGATAAAAGTCAATGACATTGTTATTTTGTTGTCTGTTTCCCTTTGATAAAAGTCCAAAAGTTGTGGTAGCCTATTAAAAATATCCAAGGCTCTGAATTCAAAAACTCTGATGTGCCGTTTTTTAGCATATCATATCATATTGTGTTTTTTTTTATTATGGCCTTGTTGCCCTGGCATTTGGCCTTTGTGCCCTCAAAAAAATGTCCCTTTGAAGTGGCCTTGTCCCTCAAATCATGAAATTCCAGGCCTGGCTGCAGCCATGAATTTTATTGCTTTATATAATCCTACCCGATGTGGTACACAAACATTAAACCACTGAACAGTTGTCATGGGTGTAAAATCAGATATAGAGGCCAAAACAATTTTTTGTACCTGACTGGAAATGGGGGATTTGCTCTGTTTTGGAGCCAACACCTAGTGGTCACTCAAGGAATTGCATGTTTTGTTTTGTCTTGTTTTTAAGATTTTTTTTGTCTCTCGTGGCCTTTATTTATAGAGACAGGAAGGGAGGGAAGACATACAACAAACGGTTGCAGGCTGGGACTGTAAGCTGCGACTGTAGCTTCTGTACTTGGACCAGCTGCTGAAACCACTGAGCTATCCACTTGTTTACTGGGTTCTAATGCTGCTGACATTAGCAGTGTTTTCACAGCTGCAGGAGGAAGACGATGTGGAGGCTCCTCCAGGTAGCTAAAGCCCCCAAGCTGAGGGAAGAAGTTCATCATGAGGCTCGTCCAGCTGGGCTCGCAAACCTGCAGCGTCTTCAGCTTGCTTTGTCTCTTCAGTTTTGTCCCTGTTGCAGCCTTACTCTTATTTTTTTGTTCCCCCTTTAGCTTGGCTGGTCGTCTCACAGTTCCTGTAATGAGACTAATTTCATCCTGCGTGCAGAGTTTGTTCTCAACCTCACGTTTCCGTTAAGCCTTTCCATGCTACCGCTTCAGAACAGACTAAGGGGGAAAGTATTACCTTGTTTTATACAGCAAAAACAAAAATGCCAAACTGGGTGGAAATATAAAGTATAGATCTCAAAAACATGACAGAGCTACTGAGTGTCTGTAAAGACTTTTGCTTATATGGATTCTCTGGATTTCTGTGTATCTGATGTTTGCCTATTGTTGCTGCGTATCAGTCTGTTTCTGAACCCTCTCTGGGTCTAATGGAAAAAAACAATGGCATTCCTCAAGCTTATCTTTCAGTTAGGCACGTTGTTCGGTTTCCAAAACTGTCTCCACAAACTAATGAGCACCCTATTCTGTCACACACACACAAAAAAAAAAGTTCTGAGATGAGATTGTTTGAGAGCGCCGTTGGCTCCAGCATGTAACAGAAACTGTTGGTTTGAGACAACAGACGACTTGGCAAAAAACAGGTTGCGCATTCATCCGCTCCGCTCTTTCTTCTCTGTCTGTGTTGGATCCAGGTCCGGGAAACATGCACTGCGAGGCGCTCGAAAAGCTCCTTCTCTCTCCTAAGAGAGACTAAACGCCTCTTCACATGAGACGCGCACAAGACGTGTATTTAACCCCGCTCAACAAGGGGGTCGTAATCTCCTTGACACAACCACTTTGGTATTTTGAGAGTCGGCGCGGGCCTGCAGCATTTCCAGAGTTTGTCGGCTTCTCCTAGAACCCTCCTCCTGCCTTCTTCCTTCCTCCTTCCTCCTTCCTTCCTTCTGCTTTCTCTCGTTGACTCAGCACGACAATCCCAGATGCCACGGCCCGATACAACCGATCCGACAGTCCAACCCTCGGCTCAGTCGGCCCGCGTCTCTACTGACAGATGCGAATCAAAGCAGCTCTTTTCATAGATATCGTTAATGCCATTGATTTATAGCTATATATACTGCGGAAAGTAGCATGACAAGGTAAAATCCGCGTGCCGCATCCCAGATGAGCGGCGCCAGAGATGTGATTTTTTTTTTTCCCCTAAACACTGTCCGCCTTCATCTTTCCATTTGTCTCTTTTGATCCTCGCTTCCCGGACTTTCAACCCCACGCCGAAACGCTCGTCATTATTTCCCGCTCCCGCGTCCTCCGTCTGCGCGAGTCATCCCGGCAGAAGGACGGCAAAATGTTCAAAGCGACGGCGCGGCGGCGGAGGTCGGAGCACGCTGCGTCAACGGCGACAGATCGTCACGTTTGATGACGAGAAACCCGAGTCAAACAAAAAGCACCAGGAGGAAGCAGCGGCCGAGGAAGGCTGGTGAGTGACAGTCAAAGAAAGTAGAGCAGAAAGAGACCAGTCAGGGACGGGCTGATAGGCATTATCAGGATACATGCAGGGACTTGTTTCTGTTTCTTGCCTTTGCGGGGGCTGGCAGCGTAAGTGAGACCATCCCGCTAGGAGCATGAAAGCATCTGTATCGGCCCGCAGACACGTGGTCGACATTCCAGAAATCTGCATGACCACCAGGGACCTTCCTTTACGGCGTTGGCCTGTTTTCGGCGAGCGTGTGCTTTTGAGCGTTCCCAGCAGGTGTGGAAGAGAGCGGAGTTTCAAAACTCGAAAGTTGAAAAGCTCCCTTAAAACCACCGTCACTTTAAAGTTTGTTTACTGTGGTTTACACCGCCGCAGTCACGTGCCGCATATAACTACCCAGGCCCGGGAGGCCGGGAGGCTGGGCACCGCGTGCGACTTTTAGGGTTGGGAATCGAGAACCGGTTCCTGTGGAGAACCGGTTCTGTGTGTTTCAATTCCATGGAATCATTTGGCAGTTTATCTCTTATCGATTCCAACCAGCAGGAATCTCACGTAATTTACGCAAGTTACGCAGAGTCAATTCCAGAAAGCACTTACGTGATTAAGTTACGTCGGTTTAGCACGCGTATTGGAGTTGTAAACAACAATGGCGCCCACCAGGTTCAAACGCTGCAAAGTTTGGCTTCACTTTACCAAAGAAAAATGGCAACAAGGCAACTTGCAGTCATTGCAAAGTGGAGATAACAGCGTCGGGAGGGAACACGACTAACATGCAGAAACATTTCCTCACACAACATGCGATAACGATAAAAAAATGTTGTGTTTTTGACGCTTCGGACAGATGGAGCTCGACCCAGCAGTAGCAGCAGTAGCCAAGCTAAGATCACCTCTGCGGTTACTACGGAAGGCAACTCTGGTAAGTAGCTATCCCACTGCCTATGTGCTTCTTCATAAAACAAGCTATAACATTAACGCTATGCTAACAAATGCCTTCTGCATTACATTTAGAAGAAGACCATGACGAGAGAGAGAGTCTGGCTCAGAAGCTGGAAGACATGATTATTTTTCTGCAAAATAATTGTTAATTCTTCATTGTATTTGCAGATTTGTACTATGCACTGTTCCATTGTATTTGATAGTATTTATCTTTCTTTATTATTTTTGAGTGCTTAGTGAGCTCATATATCCTTTTAAAAAGGAGATTTTTTTTTTATTTCAATTGGAAAAATCTGTTTGTAAATGTTAACACATTCTTGTGTATTTGCACAGTTACATATTACAACAGTTAACACGTTATCTTTGGGCCTCTTTTGACCTCGCTGTTGAGTTTGTAAGATCGTGACTTCTAAGTAAAAAAAAAATTGATGCTAATAAAACTGTTTGTTCTCCTTTTTCCCCAAATTAGAATCGATGAGAGAATCGATAAAGAATCGAATCTTTAAACAGTGTCGATAATGGAATCGGAATCAATTCCCATCCCTAGCGACTTCTTTCCCATGTTTCACCAGATGAGTGAAGGTGTGATCAGGTAGTTTCTTGATTTTCACCGCTCTAATCATAATTACTCGAAAAGATGCATTTTTTTTCTTTGCATCTTTTATTTAAAGTGAAGGAAAGCTGATGCACGACGAGTTGGTAGATGGCGCTAATAACAGGTCTGTGTGGGGCAGCGCTGCGTTCAAAGGCTCTCCGCTAGTCTGAAACACGGACACGGATCGTATAAATAGCCTCAACACTGCTTTGCATGCACAGTTTCACAGCCATAAGGAAACACACGGTATGGCTGTGTTTTTGACCATAATCCAGTTTGATGGTTGTATTCGCTTTGCATTTGTTCCTCTGATTATCGTGAACACATTTGGCTTTTACTGAATTACATGACGGAATTCTGCATGTGTTCTGGCTCCCTTTTGATCCAGTCGTTGTAAAGCTTTGAATGGCTTTGTTTTTGAGATTAGAGCCTTTTGTCTTTGAACATATTGGACTAAATGTGGACCGTGTCACCAGGAAATGCCGTGGGAAATGAGAAATGCATCGTGCGTCGCATTTCACCCAAAAGCAGAGCGGCTCCCTGCCAGCGCGGTCCCGCCACCAACTCTACGTGCTGCGTTTCATTTTTCATGGGAATTTTTTTTTTCTTTTTTTTTGCAATAAATTGTTCCCACTATTAACAGTTTTTCACTAAATTGTCAATAGTGGACATTTTTTTTTATTTTTTTATTTTTTATCTTTAGTTATAATTTCTGTTTTTATATCCCTACAAAGCCACATATGACATCTGAAATAAGTAAGTAAACAATAAATTGCATTCTGAGATGAGCATTTTGCATCCAAATGTATGGCAGTGATGCTACTAAAGGTTACCATGAGCTCATTTAGCCTATTTTGCCGTGTGTGCTGCACACGAGCGCAATACAAAACTACACCATTCACAGGGATATTTTTCATGGGTTGAATTTCAAAGATATTCTGAAAAGCAACGAGTCCTTATTACCAAGAGGGACTTAAACAGAGTATTTAAATGCAGGATTCGTTGCAGGTGGAGATAAAGCACCGGCAGGCTTGACATACTAAATTGTGGCCCAGAGATATTACCTGGAGGTCATCAAAGACTAATTCGAGGCTACAAAATGCTCATTTGTAGCCATAAAATAACGATTTGAGGCCACAAAATTCTAACTTGAGTCTGTGAAAAAAATAATTTTGAGGCCATGGAATATTAATTTGAGGCTTCGCAATATTAATTTGAGGGTGTAAGATACTAATGTGAGGCTAAAAATACTAATATGAGGTCTCACGATAGTAACTAGAGGCCACAAATATTAATTTGATGCTAGAAAGTGGTTTTTGAGGCCACTGAATACTAGTTCGAGACCACAGTTGTTTTTACTGCTGTTTGTTTTTCTCACATGGGGGGGGGGGGGGGGGGGGGTCTGTGGTTTTGCAACTTTTAAGAATTTCCTCAAGAAAAGCTATTGATTTTTTTTTTAAACCTGTGCTCATCCTTGTCGTTGCCTTTTGTTCCTTGAAGTATTCGTTATCAGACAAGTGTAATTAGCCCGTTTCTCCTCAAAGAAGTTGCAGTTTGTCGACAGATTGCGGGTCCTTTTTCGTTCCCGTAGTTTTTTTTTTTTTTCTTCTTCTTCTTCTTCTTTACACTTGTAGGATGTGTCTCCCCAGCCGCTGGATCTTGGCAGCACGAGCGGGGAAATTTGTGCATGCAGAGAGTGCTAAAACCCGAGAGTGGTGATGAAGGCCATTGGAAAAAGGATAAGTGATTCAGCAGGCAGATCAATAGAGAAAGATCCATGCCTCCCAGCCAGCTCAATCAGTGCTCCCCGAGGAGGGTGAGAGACATTAGGAGATGGAAAGATGGACAGAAGAGAGTCTCCTGTGTGTATAAGTGTGTGTGTGTGTGTGTGTGTGTGTGTCGGAGAGGAAAAGAGAGAAAAGAGACGATGTTTTCATTTAAGACCTGATTAGATCCCCAAAGAAAAAGGAAACAGGAATGTGGATCTTTTAACTCCTGGACTAATAAACCTTATTCTACTGAAATACGTTGCGATAAATTGATCAGAATTCAAAAGAAAAAGGACCAAACAAGCAGTCTGGAGCACGATTAGATAATGAATTTGGCCTTCAGGGGGATTCTGCTGCACACGCTTCAGATGTCTGAGTCCGGCCACGACGTGCCGCTAAGCTGAACTTTAACACTTTTTCCCTGAGCTCAAATGACTTTATTTCCTCCGTACAATCAGCCACTTCAGCAGTTTTCCCCTCTAATCATTTGTGATTGCTTAAAAGCACCGTTTAGGAAGTCTCATCACACTGCTGCATCGATGTGAGCGTCTCTGGCTGCCGGGGTGGATTTCAGCGTTGACCTCTGCTGAGATATGTAAGTCAACCCCGCAGCACCACGTTGTCCTTGTGTGACCGTCACACCAACGGCCTCAAGATGAGTTCAGTTTAGCCCTGACAGGCGCTTCACACACCTGCCCCCCCCCCCCCCCCCCCCCCCCCCCACCCCCCCCCCCCCCCCCCCCCCCCCCCCCCCCCCCCCCCCCCCCCCACCACCCTTCAGTCACTCTGAGATGTTTCCCTTACTTGAATAATGTATCAATTTTTACAGAATCGGCAATGTTTGCATTTCTCCCTGCCTCGCTCTCTCTCTCTCTTTTTCCCCCCCCTTCGCTCTGGATGGTTCTCCCTTTTCAGTCTGAAAATAGAGTGCAGAAGAAGGCTGTTGCTATGGTGATACATCCACTGGCGTTGCCCGGGACATTTTTAGCCACGCAATGCGCAGGGGGATTTAGCTCGCCTGTAACTTTCTGTAATTTCCATTCTAATTATATCACGCCTGCCTGTGCTGTGTGCCGCCGCATGGGGTAAAACAGCAGAGCATGGCTGGCTGAAGATCCTCGCCGCCGCTCTTCTCCGCTGCCCTCGCACCACGCCGTGCCATGCTATCGTATAACATCACCATTCAGAAGACGGGGGACAAGGGGGAACGAGAGCGATGCACGCTCGTTGCACCGGTGCAAGAACGGTGAACTCTAGAGGAATAATTGCCGGAGCAAAAAGAGCGACGCCGCTGCAGTGCCCTGAATGACAGTCTGGTGGTTTTATAATGTGGTATAAGAGGAGACTCTGTCACTTCTCAGTGAACAAATCAAATGAGGGACAAAGTGAGATTAGTTGGGAGCTCTGGTGATGGTTGCTGGAACTAAAGCTGAGGACCAGCAGGGGGTCTCAGCCATCACTGATCACCGGGCCTGCTGGTGCTATTACAGCTTCCTGTGAGACTGAGCTGTGCACACCAATATCAGAATCTCACACAGACCAAACCGCTCATTTCTACTCATGCGAACGTGTTCAGTCAATGGAAACAAAAACCACCAAATGTTCCAAAATTGGGTTTAAAACTGGAAAAAAAGAAGGAAAGCACCAATTTAAAAACTTAAAAAGTGTCAGAATGACACTATTAATATGTTATGTTATGTATATATATATATATATATATATATATATATATATATATATATATATACGTAGTATAGCGAGTGCAGAACTCCTCTTCTGACAGTTACGGAGAACAAATCAAAAGGGTCCATTTTAGCATATTTTTCACTTCATAATGCACCAAATGTCTTCAAAATGTCACTGGTCTGGACTATGGGCCAGTTTAGCTCTTGATTTCATTTATGGAGCCATGCAGTGGTGATAGACATAACCCCCCCCCCCCCCCCCCCCCCCCAAAAAAAAAAAAAAAAAGATAAAATCTGGGCAGAATAGGTTCCCAAGTGCAGGGGACCAATGAGTAATGAGCCAAAGTTAAATTAAAAATCCTCCCTTAACCCTCAATCTCAACCCTCAATCTCAAAAAATGCGCGCTCCCGTGAAGTGCAAATGCCGTCCCGATTCTCAGAACGTCAAGTTGAGGGACAAGTTTGAGGGCTGTATCGTCCTTAAAACTGAGATTCTCCAACACCACCCTTGGGAGTAATGGCTACCCAGAAGGCATTGCGTATTTTTACCAAAATATCTTCGAAAAGGATTCCTTTTAGCAGCAGTGAATCTCATGAAGATACCCAAAGCCCACGCAAAGGAAATCAGTGATGCAGACAGCATTGTCACTAAAATATTGTCAGCGTTGTCTTCTTTTTCTTCTTCCTCTTCTTATTCTTCTATGTCTTCTCCTTCTTCTTCTTCGTCGTTAGCTTCTTGACAGACTGGACGTAGCTTTGGTGTAAGGCCACCCCCCACAGTCTGAAGACGTAACTGCACTCAAGTGGTGTCCCATTTCTAAGTCACCAGATAACCCTTACACTTACTTTCGAGGGCCAAGATTGAGGCCAAAGATTGAGAGTTAAGGGCTAGGGTTGAGATTGAGGGTTAAGGGAGGAATTGGAATTGGCCAAAAGTCTTGTACCTTAACCAAAAACTGGATAATAATAACAAACATAAATAAATATATAAACAACATGAAGGGCACCAGAACAATGAACTGATTCACAGGAAGAGAGACAACGGACCAGCAAGGGAGGAACGAGAGCCAAGATAACATATAAACACTGACTAACACTCAGAAGATTAAAAAAAACTTCCTCATGGAACATGGACCTCTTTGAATTACCACTAGGAGCTGACCATCCCCCCATATTAAAAAGTCCAGCTTTACAGCAGAAACAAACAGAATTACAGCCTTGAACAAAAAATGGTTTTGTTCTCCATAGCTGGATTTCTCATCCATTAAAACTGTACAAGGACGAGTCTATGAAGCCAAACAGTTAGCTGTCATCACAATAGCCACTTACGGTGATCTTGAGCTGCAAATAAAAGACCAAACAGAGTATAATGATTCTCATATTAAAATTAATGTGGTTTCTTGTGCTGTTAATTGTACGAAGAGACCGCTGTTGGTTCACCTGGAAGAGCGTGGATGCTAAGCTTAGCTAAGCATCGGAGCAGCCAACTCCTCTGGTCACCTTCAGCCCCCTTCGTTCACGGACAATCCAGGTCCATCCAGATTGACAAAGTGGGCCGCTGTCCAACAGCAAGCTGGACAAGCTCATTAGGGGCAGCGAGCTGACCGAGCTTGGGACCGGCGCGCTGCTGGGAAATTAGCTGACCGAGCTCAGGCAGTATCTAATTCAAATGTGATTTTGGTAATGACATCTTAAATAAGGATGGATGATCAAATTCAATCAGATTAAATGTAAGGTAGCATTATTTAGCATCATAAGATAGCTAAGCTAAGCTAAAACAGCGAGCTTGTTAGGCTCAATTGTTCCGGTCATTTGCTCAACTGTTGATTAACCAGGACTCAATCGAATCAGCTCCTGTCATGCTGCCTCGTCAGATATACCCAACTATTTTCATGAATGCACCCCCACACAATCACCCCTTTGTAACTGCGCACTTATAACAAGTTAGATTGTTCCATTCCTCTTTAGCCCAGAGGACATGAGGTCCGTGACTTCTAGATGTTCAGTTCATACATCCACTCATTTATTCATCCATTTGCCAGTCTGACCAACTCAGCACAAAGGGCTTTGTTCCGAGACGAGCGCCCCCCCATTTGAAAATAAAAAGAGGCACCCACGTCCTCTGAAAATATCAAACAAAGGTTTTTAAAAGTCTTATGCTAGTTTTGGAAAATGTGTCTTTAGGACTTTTCAGTCCAATACCAATATTAGACAACTTTGAAAGTTTTAAGTGGCAGGCTAAAAAATTTAACAAACATTTTGGGATCTTGGGAGATCGACATTTACAATGCAACTAACAAATAAAGCTCCTGTTGGTTGTTGGCACGAACTATGTCATGAAACAAGACAATCTGAAGAGATCAAAGATTTGTGATAAACTCAATCACAGGAGATTTCTTTTGAACGCCGAGGCGCAGAAAAGACTGCCTGTGATTCCCTCTGATTGCCACGTTCCAACGAACAACTGAGACCACCGTAATGCTGCCAAGCTCAAGCAAGACTCTCAACGGTTTTCTCCCAACTGTGGAAATTTGTCTGTGAACTTAAAATCGCTTGTAAAATTAAGTGTTTCCTGCATTTCATCATTTACCTGATTGATCTTTTTCACTGCTTTCCTTTTTTTTTGTCCTCTTATGTTTGTCCAGGTCCTATTATCTCTTTGACCTCCAAAATGATAATGACTGAGTACTGGGATAAAACAAAAGAGGTTCTTGATCCCAGTCTTACTTCCAACTCATCACGTACCGAGACTTTGCCAGGCTCCCCTGCTGTTACATCGGTTGTGTGCGGGCCACATGGGGGTGAAGGGGGGGGGATCTCTATGGTTTATGAAGACTGCGGCGCTCCCTGATTGACAAGAAACCTTCATGGGCTTTCTGGTTGAATTTGCACCTCTGACGAGAAAGTGATGTAACAGACAGTTGGTGCATGGTAGGCGAGCAAAAATAAACCTCTGCTTATACAGGTTAGAGTCACGGGAATAGCAGCCCACAACTCCCTCACTTCACTCCCAACCTGGACGGGAATTTTCCACCCTACTCTGACTGAAAGCCACAGTCTGACATTTGGAGATTTTGATTCACATCCCCTTTCACTTCGCACTCAGCTGCGATTTTCTGCAGTGAGAGCTGACAATCAAAGTAAGTATGTAGGTGCATTTTATTCTTTATAGCACCTTTCTCAGACAAGAGTACCAAAGTGCTTCACGAGGCAAGGCAAAGCTCGGTCACGGCAGCAGGATCCCATCATGTGCAAAAAGCAGAGTTGAAATCCTTACACGACTTAACCAGGTTCCCACTACCCTTTGGCTGCGCCAGAAGGTCTGTCCATAAAACCTGCGCACAGAATCAGTGACAACTGGCCCTGCTGAAGTCCAGCTCCCATCTGGATCCCACCTTGGTACGGAGATTAGGAGCATCCTCTCCCAGGGTGATGCTGAAAAGCTAATCCACGCATTTGTCACTTGTAGACCAGATTATTGTCATGCGTTATTAGCAGGATGTCCAAATAACATTCCAGGACATGATGTCATCATGTCCTGGAATGTCCTCATGATAATTCTTGTCACCTGACCAATGTCACATGACCAAACTAGATATGACGTAATGATAATAATAAAAAGAAAACTGCATGTCAATTGAAAATGCAGGTGTGCGTGCTGAGAGATGAACATTTACCTGAACTTTGCTGAAAAGTTTCAAAAATTGAAGAATGCTAGTTTAAAATCAGTTTGAAAAACTGAAAAATCTTTAAAGTAGCAGAATTTACCAGAAGGTCTCCACAGAATATATTGTCAGGATTTCATAATTAGCTCAGGAGATTCTTTTCAAACAGCTGAAACATGCAAACCACAGCCAAATTAGCAGAATGCTAAATGCAGCTAAGTTTTCTTTATTTTAAAAACTGCCTGATTTGCAGAATTCTAAATACATTAGCTGAATTCTAATGATAGAAGCAGCATAACAACAGCTAATTTAGCCAAATACTACATTCGATTTTTATTACATCCGCCAAGGAGGTTATGTCTGTCTGTCTGTCTGTGTACAAGATAACTCAAAAAGTTATGGATGGATTTTGATGAAATTTTCAGGAGTTGTCAGAAATGTGAAAAGGAAGAACTGATTTCATTTTGGATGTGATCCAAAAGAAATCCTGGATTCTGGATCACTTTCAAATTTTCGATAACTTTGCGGTCAATGGGGCCGAAAACTTGTTTTCAATATCTCCGTTAATTATTGCCCAAAACTCATGAAATTTCACTCAGGGATTGACAATGGGAACCTCTTTCAAATTTCAAAGGCTGATCCGGTACTGATCCAGAATGCGGATTTTATCGCAATCTGTAAATCGCTATATGGGAGAACTGTTGTGCTTGGCGGAGGTCTGCGCTCTCCGAGTGTTCTAGTTCTTTCTGTAAATGTTTTCAGTCCAGAGTTTCCAGAGCTACATGCTGACCTGCAGTCTGACCCTCTGACCACCTCAGTGTTGTTGCCTAGATCTGTTTATATAGTCATCTCTGGAGTTCATGTACTAACTAGAAAAGCACTCGGAGAGCGCAGACCTCCGCCAAGTGCAACAATTTCCCCATATAGCGATTTACAGATTGGGATAAAATCCGCCTACAGGATCAGATCCAGATCAGCCTTTGAAATTTGATAGAGGTTCCCATAGTCAATCCGGAGGTAGCAATGTACCAGTCATAAGTACAGAGAATCCTTAGTTCTCCAGCTAATGGATAATTACTATTAATATATTTTGTCTCATATAATATTGCCAGGATATATCTGCCTCTCCTCTCTCTGTCCTCCAGCTGGCTGGTTCCCCCTTTCTGAGCCAGGTTCTGCTCAAGGCTTCTTCCTGAAAGTGCAGTTTTTTCCTTGCCACTGTTTGGCTTAAAATTTTTTCTCTGGCTAATTGCCACTGTTTCTTTAATTAGTATTTAATAATATTTAGTTTATGATATTTTCTCAGGGGTCATGCTTTGGGTCTCTAAAAAGGCCTAGACACAATTTCCATTGTAATAGACACTATAAAAAAATAATTTGTATTGAACTGAATTGGATCAAATCCACATCTTTTTGTGTGTGGACCGAATGGCCTGTAGAACAGATCCTGTATCCCATACTCCCAGAGAAAGTCCCATGTGACCTCCAAGAACCAGCCAATCGTAAAACACCTCTGTCACATATCGGCTCTATTCCACTGCAAACCCATTTATGGACTAATCTTGTGCTAATAAAATGTTAAGCAACACGGTGGCAGCTTTGGCCAAATTCTTACCGATGTTAACAACTTTTTTCTCATTGTGAAGTTATGTCATCTACTTAGGACTAATCACCTTTTAGTTGCATCATTTTCAACCAATCACAGGTCCTACTCTGAAGCAATAACATTTAAATCGTTCTATGACCTGCAATAATACACTGAATAAGAAAAGGGACCGTCCTCCAACAGTTACGAGAACTATGAAAAGTTCTG
Source organism: Hirundichthys speculiger (assembly GCA_018398805.1). Taxonomy (NCBI): domain Eukaryota; kingdom Metazoa; phylum Chordata; class Actinopteri; order Beloniformes; family Exocoetidae; genus Hirundichthys; species Hirundichthys speculiger. The sequence goes on from JAGFBZ010002519.1 coordinate 25,291, forward strand.
ACTACCTAAAAGTAATTGGTTTTAAATTTCGTAACACACTGGGTTTCTGGTGAAACTGTAAAAATAGCGCTCTCACGTGGGACTCATGAAGAACTCGGACCTCAGGCTCCGGGATGAAACTCCACAACTGAAACACCAAAGGACAACTTTTCCATGTTTCTCCTCAAACCGTCTTGCAGCACCAAAAGCAGAACTTTTTTCATGTTTCTCGGTTTTGACAAAATAGCTGTGTTTGATGCCACGAGAGTGAGAACAGGTTGGTTATTTACTGAGTAGGAAAACTGTTAAAAAGAGAGGAAGAAAGTGTTGCTTTTAAATTATTCATGGACATCAAAGGCCCTTCCTCATTGAACCTCATGAATAAACCAAAACCTCGGTCAAGCTCAGTGTTCCACAGCACACGTTTGAAAAAAAAAAAAAAAAAAACCTGGGGAAACTTTAAAGATATCAAAATAGAAGGGAAGTAGACAACAGGGAGCAGAGTAAATAGGACAACTCAGATGTCTGCAGCACTTACTGAAACATGAAGCTTCTCTGGTTTGTTGAAAGGTCCAGAAGTGCTAAATGAAGCATGATGAGGTGTATAAATGTTTAAAATCTCTTCAGATACAGAGAAAGAAATTATGCCAAATCCCACACCGATAGAAAATAAAGACATCTGCAATCTAATTTTTCGTCACCATTGAGCTGTCTCTGTAAATTGCAGCATGCTGGATGCATTGGGAATGAGCGCTCTGAGTTATGAGACGTCCCCTTGTTGTCCACGACATGTTGTGTTTCCCAGTGTTGTTTTCCGCCCCATTAAGGCTGCTGATGACCATTTAAGATGACTGCCCTCCACCAGATGTGTCACTACAAACAAAATACAACTTTTAGCAGCCAGCTGCTCCGGTCTTTATTCACTGTGACGCCTCTGTGAGAGGAAGAAGAAACGGATCATATCACACAGCCAGGACATGTTCGGGAAGTTCAGGACATGTCAGAAACACCAGCCCTTCTCTTAAAAGTATGATGGCTTTTTTTATAGTTCAGGAATCCCACAACTTTCAGTCCATGCTATGTCTTCCATTTCATTATGTCAACCTGCAGGAAAAAATCCTCTCTATTCAATTATTCATTTAAAATTGCATTAGAGGTATAAGTTCTAAAATGCTTCTCTGTTGTAGCCAATAATCCATTATCTAGTTTCCTACATGATACATTTTCCTCTCATGGACCCACTTATCCAGTTCAGATGAGAACAGGTACTGAAAGCTTAACTACCTGTTCCATTCTTCTTCCGACAAACTATTTTTTTGCCTGTTTTTATTTTTAAAAGGGATCAATAAAAAAAAGATTGAAAGTGAGTTACAGCATCACAGCTTAAAAATCTCATGCTTTACCAAGTGAAATGGAATATAACTAAGAGTCAATTCACATACCGATATTATCACAACTAAAGTTTCCAGTTATCTTTACTTCATTTGGAGCCACTTCACAAAAGTCATCAACTTTACACAGAAAGCAATGTCAATACAGTCCAGTTAAGGACGATGCAATTAAGTCAAATTATATTCCACTATATTTTAATTCACTGCAATCCCATTAATCTAATTCATTTTTAAGAGTCCAGTTTCCAGATTCACATAATTGCAATTTGTAAAAACAGTCAGGTGAAGGAAACCAACAGATGACAAAGTATCTGGCAAACAGAACATAAGTAGCTGTCAGAAAATGTTGCTTCCTCACAATTTTTTTTAATCTGCATCTCGTCAACGCAATAGAAATAACAACAGCGTCTGTTCACTTTGCATCTGATGATGTAAAATGTACATGTGAAAAGTGAAATATGTGAAAACGTTGAAGCCACTTCTTCTTTTCCTTTCGACTTTTCCCTCCAGGGGACGCCACAGCGAGTCATCTTCTTCCATCCAATTCTATCGTCTCCATCCTCTTCTCTCACACCAGCTAACTTCATGTTCTCCTTCACTACATTCAGAAGTCTCCTCTTTGGTCTTTCTCTAGGTCTGGCAGTTCCTACATCATCATCCTTCGACACATCTCCGTCCTCTACTGATGTCCAAACCATCTCAGAGCTGGTCTCTCTGACTTTCTCTTCAGAACATCTAACATGTGTTGTCCCTCTGATGTTCTAATTGCTGATCCTATCCATCCTCGTTACTCCCAAAGAGAACCTCAACATTTATATCTCTGCTACCTCCATCTCTGCCTCCTGTCTTTTCCTCAGCACCACAGTCTCTAAACCAACAACTGGCAGGTCTCACCATCATCTTCTACACCTTTCCTTTCATCGGTGCTGAAACTCTTTTATCATACATCACCCATGACACTTTTCTCCACCCGTTCCAACCAACTCACACATGCTTCTTCACCTCTTTTCTACACTTTCTGTTACTGTTGTTCTGTACTGTTGTTGACCATAAATACTTAAAATCCTCCACCTTCCTCATCTCTGCTCCCTGAAGCCTCATCGTTCCACTTGGGTTCCTCTCATTCACACACATGTATTCTGTCCTGCTACCGCTAACCTTCATTCTTCTCCATTCCAGGTCATACCTCCACCTCTATAGATGTTCCTCCACCTGCTCCCTGCTCTCCCTACAGATCACAATGTCATCTGCAAACATCAGAGTCCATGTAGATTCCTGTTTAAGCTCATCTGTCAGTCTGTTCATCACCACAGAAAACATAAAGGGGCTCAGAGCTGATCCTTGATGCACTCCCACCTCCACCTTGAACTCCTCTATCACACCTACTGCACACCTGACCACTGTCTTACAGCTCTCATTCATGTCCTGCACCACTCCGACATATTTCTCTGTTACTCCAGGCTTCCTTATCAATACCACAGACCCTCTTTTTGCATCCTTTGTTGACCTTAAGGTCAACAAAGAGATGGTGCAGCTCCCTCTGACCTTCTTTGTACTTCTTTATCAGCATCCTCAAAACAAATATTGCATCTGTTGTACTTTTTTTTTTTTTTCTGGGGGGGGGGGGGGGGCATGAAACCATACTGCTGTTCATAGATGCTCACTTCTGTCCTTCCACAACTCTTTCCTATAACATCATTGTGTGGCTCATCATCTTTATTCCTCTGTAGTTTCCACAACTCTGCACGTCTCCATTGTTCTTAAAAAATCGAATCCATGTTTTTTTGAAAATGTTTTTTAATTTTTTGTTTGTTTAAATCTGAGTGGACATTTGTACCCATTTATTTCTTTCAAGGCATCCACATCACACTGCTAAACAAGGATGTGACGGACAGATGGACGGACCGGCGGTGACAATGTGGAAACATAACGCCTGCTGCCACTGAGACCGGTCAGGTCGGCAGAACTTCTCCGAGCATTCCTTTCTGATGAAAAGAGGCTGTGTTGACTTTTAATACTAATATCCACAGTCTATTCTGTTTATCAGAACAACAGAAAGACTTTTCCTCTGCACTGCACAAATCCTCCCTGTGACTCGCTGTGCTCTCTGTTGTTAGTGCTGCATGCACTTGTTGCCGCTACATCTGACCCAGATTTTCCAGCCAGTACAAAAGATAGTAAAAAGCGTGTCATCTTGTGCAAACAAGTTCCCTGTGCCTTTAAATACTTCTCTATTCATTTCTGGAACGGCTGACCTTTTTCAGAGCCCTTTTTTTTTTTTTTGCTTTTGGCAAAGTCTGGTTTAAACCTGATCTATGACAAAGATATAAAAGTAGCATCGAATTAGATGGCCCACTTCTGCTTCGGTACCAGTTAGTGCAGGTATTTAAATCCTCCCTCTGTCAGTTTCTATAAGATGCTGACGGAGGGTTTACTTTTGGATTTTTGTCTATTTGTGGTGTTGGCAAACGGCCTCGTGTCTTTCTCTGTGAGTTATCATTAGCAGCGTTAAAAGTGAGTCGCCAAGTCTTATTATTAGGAGCTCAAATTCATTCTTGGTGTTGCGATTCGCACGAGTTGAAAGCAGTTGTTAAGTAATGTGCCCAGTATATGGCATGGTACCGGTTCCGGTTTGCCCCGCTGACGATCGTCTTAACTTGGCTTCTTGCAGAGTTAAAGTGGATATAACATGTACAAATGTCCTTTGTAAGAGGCTGCACACACCAGCAAATATAGAACACTGCAGTATTTGGAGGGAAATCAATAGGATTCTGTGTGTCTTTCTCTCTCTCTCTCACACACACTCTCCTCTTTCTCTCTCGCCCCATCTTCCTCAATCCCCCTTCACCGCCCTGATTGGAAGCAAAGCAGGCAGGCTCCGTTCCATGGGAGGGCCTCTCCACAGCAGATAATGGTTCATTCCACTCATTCTGGCTGCCTTTTATTTGTTCACATCAACATCAAAGCCTGTTCGTATCCTCCACTGGGGAGCAGAGCTTTAAGTCTTTGACTGATCTGCCTCGTTCGCTCATACCACTGCCCCGGTGATGTCCATCCCTCATCGCATGCGCCGCAAACGCTCACTTACGTTAATGCCAATACGCAGATTCACACACAAGGGGACCAACGGGGCACGAACACAAAGGCTCTTATACGGTGGAATGAAGTGGAGATATACTGAGCAGCACGAGAATTATAACAGTAGTTTCCCAACGTTGCCATCGATCACTCAAAAAAAAAAAAGATGAGGTTCAACAGATGGATCGTTTTGGGTAACTGACTCCGAAAATTCCTGTTTGCTCAGCCAGAACCGGTGACACCACATGTTCCCACGTGCCTCTTTTCCACCGGGATAGTGTTGGTGTTGGTGCCCGGCCAGTTAAGCTTTGGCTCTTTTCAAGAACCCGCTTGCGTTTCAGCATTTTTTTGGAGAGCTGAAGATGATGTGACCTACTACTGCATTGGATTGCTGATATCAATTGCGACACAATTCACTTTACTTGAACAAGGCCAATTCACAAAGAAAGTCACCTCCGGGCATGTTAGAGATCAAATTAGCAGGTAAATACATCTCCAATACAATCTGGGTATAATCCAATCAAATCCAGTTCAACCAGTATTTTTTTAACACTGTTTTAAAAGCCAGTTTGGACCTTGGATTTTATGTTTGTTGGATTAGCTTCACTCACCTTCGACATATACCGGCACTCATGTTCAAATGTCAGTCCTGCTTCTTTTAATCCTTTGTTTTTTTTTTAGGGGGGGGTTTGGTTAAAGAAAAAAAAAACATGATTGTTGTGAGTTTAAACATTTTCACTGCGCATTATTAATTTAACTAAAAGAAAGCCAAAAGGGGAAAAAAAACATGATTCCATCACTTATAGCTTCACCTTCAGCAACAATATCTTGTAGTAGTCACTTCCTGTATGGCTTCATCAGTCTGCGTGACTGATACCCACAACCTGGGTATTTTGGCGAAGCCACTTCACTTTGGTGTCATCTGTCGATAGGACATTTGGACCAGAGGTCTTGTGGTTTGTTCCGATGCAAAACCTCAGTTGTGCTTCCACGTTCCTGTCAGAAACATCTGGAGCAGTGGTGCATATTAAAAAAAAGATTGTTTTTTTTTTCCAGTCTTGGCATTAACCAACCAAAGACACAAAGACAGAAGAAGCTGTCTCCTGGCAACCTTTCCAAACAAACCACACGTCTTCATTTTCTTATAATTGTGCTGTCATGGATCTTGCCCTTTAACAGCATGCTCAAGGAGGCCTGTTGGCTCTTGGGAGTCCAGCAACTGTCTTTCCACTTATCAATAATCCTTCTCCCTGTAGAAAACTGAACTCCAACATGGTTTGAAAATGGTCATGCAGCCCTTTCCAGCTTGATGTACAGCAGCAATTGTTTCTCTAAGACCATTGCTTACGTCCTTCCCTTTCTGCACTGTGTTAACGCTAGGGGTGCGAAAAAAAATCAATTTGGCAATATATCGCGATTTTCGGCTGCCCAATATAATATCGATTTTTTTTTAGGAAAATTGTTTAATTTTCACATTTAAATTGTTTAAAATTTAAAACACTAATAATAAACAATAAATAGGTTGTTTTGAAGCAAATAGTTTTGACTCAATTTGTCCTCTGAATGATCAATATCATCTGATGAACATATACAGCTGCTTGATATATCATCTCTACTTTTAATTTTAATATTAACTGGGTAGAATATCGTGATAATATCATATCATGACCCAAGTACCATGATACGTATCGTATTGTGAGGTCCTTGCCATTATTCACCCCTAGTTAACCCACGCATAAACAATTCAAATCAGCAAACTGCTAAAACATCTGTTTTTAATAAAGGTCTGCACACCTGCTGATGATCGGTTACCTTGCACCTGGCTGCACACTCCCTCCTAAATATTACAGAAGCAGTGAAAGGCTACTTAGTTTAGTCCACTTCTGAATATTGGGTTAAAAGTTTTTAACATGAATGCAATTTTGTTGTTTTATTGCACTTGTTAGTTACAGTAGCTAAAACACGTCGTCTTCCCTTTGCTGAACGTTTGATGACACATCACAGTGTCGGACATCTTACCTTTCCTGCTTTCAAACACAATGCGACAGTTTGCTGTAAGGTCTATTTTTAGCTGTTTTGGTCAAATGTATCAGCATTGCATGAGCTTTATTTAAAGTGACAAATCTTTCTGGTGATTTATCTGGTGATCGCTACTGACAGGTGTGCATGTAGATCACACATGACTGCATTAAAATCAAGCGTTGTCATCACCTGTCTGGTGCTCCTGGAGGATTCGAACGTGCCTGCACTGACAACTGAACACCTGAGTTTACTGGAATCCTCATTTTGGTGGCCTTTGGAAAAAAGGTTAAGATATGTGACGGAACATCAAGGATGGTTTGCTTCATAAAAAAATAAAATAAATTAGAGTAGTTGTTTATTACAGCAATAAGTAGGGATGTCCGATAATATCGGCCCACCGATATTATCGGCCCGATATTGGCATAAAAATGTAATATCGGTAAATATCGGTATCGTTTTTTTTTTTTTTTTTTTTTGCACAGACAATGTGTTAATTTCACGACAGGAGATATGTGATGTTACCAAAAATTAGTTTTGAGGAAAAATAGCCCGCATATATCGGTATCGGTAGATATCGGTATCGGAAATTGAGAGTTGGACAATATCGGCATATCGGGTATCGGCAAAAAAGCCAATATCGGACATCCCTAGTAATAAGAGTCTACAAAATGTCCTTGATTGTGGGTAGTTCATCATAAGGCAACACAGTTTTCTGGGGACTGTTGAAATTCGAGTTAAAATTCTAAATAAATTTGATCAGTTTGAGCACCAGATTTTAAAAAAAAAAGTGCTGTGCTGGTTTCCCTCCAGAAAGAGTTGTCCATTCTTAAGCTGCAGACACACACTGGCACACCCGAACTGATGCAGAAGGCACCGTGGCACAAGATCAATTACTGATCACATGACGGGAGCTCCTTCTCTTGGCTTTCTTTAAAAGTCAAACTCTCCAGCTCTCTCTTAATTGGCCCCTAATCTCATCTTTTTCTGTATTCTCTTTCTTTCTCTCTCTGATGCGCCGGCTTCGTTCTGTCTGTCTGGCCTGTTTTCTGGTCGCCCGTCGCCCGACCACCCCCCCATTTCCTCCCTCGCGTCTCCCGACACCGCCGCTTCTAATTACAAAACACGCAGGGGCCATTAGCGCCGACCTCCAGCCGATGCCCATCCCCGCGCCCATTCATCCCCTCCCCTCTGTCGCTATCTCGCCATCTCTGCCCCGGCCTCCTTCTCTGTTCTTGGTCAAAAGTTGCTTTGTGTGCGACACATTAGGCGAACAAAGGCAGCAGGCTGCTGCGGCGCTCAGAAAGGTCACAGTGATATACGACCCTCAGCGCTGCTGCCGGGGTCAGGCCCGTCTCAGCGCGGACGCACTTAACACTCACGCAGCCAACAGTATTATGGCATTTGGAGGGAAAATGCATGTTGCTCGCTTTTCTGAACTGTAGTTCAATGTGAAAGTGTCTTTTATTTCTAGAGAGCGAACGAACACGAGCGGTTTTCTCCACTTTTTGAGCGTTCGGGACTGATTTAATATTCCTCAAACAGAGAACATCTGAAAAAAAAAATCTTTAAGTTGTTTTCCCAGCTGGAATATCTTAAAAGATGCATCACAAAACACCGAAGCTTATCTGACATCACTGATTCGTGAACAGAACAATGCTCTGCCACATTCTTTTTTGTAATAAATATAGTTACCTGCTGTCTATTTTTACGAAAGCGTGAATAATGCTTCTGCACAATATTTCCCCACGTTTGTACAGGATATGTCGTGGTTGCCGTGTACACTTTTCCACTGTTGTTTGTGTGATTTCTGTAATTACACCACCGAGCACTAGGTGGCAGCGCAGGTTCTTTGCTGCAGCGCTGTAGCCTTGAGTGCTGAGATTTCTTTTGCTTACTTCCTTTATTTATCTGACACATTGCAACAAGTAAAACACATCTCTTGTGAGTTGGAGCTGGAAATTGTTCTGCAACAGTAATTTCTTCTGGCTTTTCAGCTACAGTGGTACCTCTTCTTACGAACGTCTCTACATACGAAAGTTCAGGTTACGAAACGCCTCAACGGGAGAATATTGCCTCCTTTTACGAAAGAAATTTCAGGGTACGAAAGGCAAAAATACAGTACGTGCTGCTACTCGCAACTACCAGAGTTTACTGAATGTAAACATATTTCTCAGCTCTGTATCTCGGTTTGAAAGCGGTGCGTCCGAGCTGCTCTGCCATTGGCTATCGCTTAGCATCTTCCTAGCATCCCATTGGCGAGGAGGGACCTTGTCTGTATGAGCGTAACCCAGCAACTCAGGTAAACAAACAATTTTTACCTCCGCCAAGGAGGTTATGTTTTTGCTGGTGTTCAAGATAACTCAAAAAGTTATGGATGGATTTTAGATTAAATTTTCAGGAGTTGTCGGAAATGTGAAAAGGAAGAACTTATTTCATTTTGGGTGTGATCTGGAAGAAATCCTGGATTCTGGATCAGTTTCAAATTTCATTTCATGTATTATTTATAATTTATAAAAAATTTATGTTCGAATTTTGGGGGGCCTGGAACGGATTAGGGCATTTACATGGAAAACACGTGTCTACTTACGAAATTTTCAGGTTACGAAACTACTTCCAGAACCAATTAATTTCGTAAGTAGAGGTGCCACTGTACTTATTTTTCTTGCCCAATTTGAAAACGACAAAGAAGTACTAACAGTAAATACATCGAAGAACTTACAGTGCTGCCGAAAAGAACTGGAAAAACCTCCTATGATGTCACGCAGAGGTTTTCTGACTCCGCCCACCCCTGGTTAATCCAAAAATAGCTAGCAGGACTGGATGACTCAAACATGCCCACCTCAGTGCAATTATCTCAAGCAGCACAACGGACAGGAGTTACAATAAATGTCAATTTGTAACTTTTCATGATTAGTCATTTGGACTTTTTGGGACGCATATTAAGGTTTTGGAAAAACTATTGTTCGTGAGTAGGGTTTCACTTTCCTGAAATATTACCACGAGAAAAGGGCGAACGTTTATAATTTTTTTCACATAAATATAAATATGCAAGATTGGGACTTGGATATCACTTCCTCCCACTGGTCTTCCCACTCTTGAGTTTGAATTTGTGTTCCTATGAAACTGCGCTGCCTGTGGGAAAACGTGCCATTCAAAGTGGCTGCGTTCGTTGTTTTCTCTCATGTGAACGGCGCTCTGCGTCGTGCGCTCGGCGAGTGATATTTGTGTTAGGCCGTGCAGCTCGTGCCGGGGCTCTGGAGGACCAGGAAAATTGAATCCCATTAGTGTTCCATTGAGCATGTGCCTCTGGATGAGTGCGGTGCTATCTGATCTGCAAGATTTTCCCCTCCATGGCATGGCCAGCTCCCTATACTGTGACCCGAAGCACGTCTAGTTTTTCCAGCCAGTCAGTACAGTGGAACAAAAAGACTTAGGCAAATCAAATCACCATGAAGCGATCTTGCCCTCAAGTTAAGCAGGATTAGCGATTTATATTTTAAAAACAAAGGGAGGATCATGTGAAAGACTGGTCAACACAAAGAAATTTTAATTCAGACACAACTTTTACCAAGGTCACAGACCTTCAAAGTGTTGTTTGGAAGGAAAAGGGAGCAGAATTTCAAGAAAACAGGATATGAATGTCTATTAAACATGGGCTTTGATTTATGATACTTGAGGCTCAGCCAGGATCTCCACATTCCTTCAACTAAAAACATCATTGATCTCTCTGTAGAGACCTCTAAAGAGCAACATACACAGGAGAGGCCGTGTATCTCACAGATTAAAATTTACCCAATAAAGAACTGAAAGACTTTAGGTGCGACCAGGTGCAGAACTGTGCAGGGCGCCAAAACCTTAATGTTTTAAAAGTCATGCACCATCTGTAAAATTATATACATGAACTGCACAGTGATGGTGTAGCATCGTTTCAACTCTGTCCAAGTCCTAAAAAGCCCTATACGATGTTTCTCATTTAGCCAGTGCTTCTATTATAGGTTCACTCTGTATACTTATAAGTACAACATATTTTCGTAATCAAACCCTGATGAGCGCACCAACGGCCAATGTGGAGTTCAGGTTAGTGTCCTACCCAAGGACACTTCAACTCATGACAAGCCCGAGAACGATCTCTTGTCCTTGTCGATGGAGAACAACCGACTCTACCCTCCGAGCCGCAATTTTTTTATTTTTTTTTTTGGAAATGAGGGTATGTCCTAGTAACCAAGTACTTTCCTGTACAGAAGTTTTGATATGGACAGTAAAACCTTTTGCATAGCAATGAATGTTGCATTTCTGTACATTGTGTATCACAATGGAGAACCCACTGTAAACAGCTGTGAGCCTGATTTCCCAGTTGCTGAGCTCACTGGCTGGTCGGAGGGAACCAGCAGGCACTCGATCTCCTTACGTGAACAACTCAAAGACACCTCAAGGACACTCGCCGATGCATCTCAGAGCTATCGCAAGAGGCTTATGGATATGGCATGCTAAATATCTGGAGCTGTAGGCCGCAAGACATGAGGATACGTGATGGGGAAAGGAAACCTGCAAAGCAAGTGAGAGATGGAAGAATTCAAAGAGACAGAACAAAGAAGAGGCAGCAACGTGACAACCAGAAAAGTTTGCATTCTTTCATGTTCTGAACAAATCACTTCACGAAAAGCTTCTTCTGCTCTTTGTTCCTTCTGTTCATATGCATCCCATGAACTCCCGTCACAAGTAGCCGATACTAATGTAAGATCTGAAACACTATTCAAGACAGATCCAGATCCTGAGCACTCTGGACACATTTAAAAGTCTTTTAGGACACTTGTGTCCACATCGTCATTATGCCCTGAGCACAAAAGCATCCTGCAGCAGATTCAGGGGTCGCCTATAAAACTAACATCATCATTAGTGCAGTGGGGCGCTACTGGGGCTGTTTTGCATGTGAATAATTGCTGTGAAGCTGTTTGTTGTTTGATTTCTTCTCCATGTTTGTGGCAGATATCTCTTTGTATATTGTACATCCATCCATCCATTATCTATACCCATTTCATCCTCTGCAGGGTCACGGGGATCTGCAGGAGCCTATCCCAGCCGTCTACGGGCAAAAGGCCGGGGTACACCCTGGACAGGTCGCCAGTCCATCGCAGTATATTGTACATATCTTTAGATATTTGTCATCTTGTTTTTTTCTGGCTTATTTCTAACTTTTGGAAGTTAAAAATAATATCACATTTGGTGTTTGCAAGACAAAATTATGTATTTTTATTAGGGATGTCCGATAATATCGGCCCACCAATATTATCGGCCCGATATTGGCATAAAAATGTAATATCGGTAAATATCGGTATCGGGTTTTTTGTTTTTTCTTGCACAGACAATGTGTTAATTCCACGACAGGAGATATGTGATGTTACCTAAAATTAGTTTTGAGGAAAAATAGCCCGCATATATCGGTATCGGCAGATATCGGTATCAGAAATTGAGAGTTGGACAATATCGGCATATCGGATATCGGCAAAGTTTTTATTTGTACCTGCATGAGGAAGGCCAGATCCGACCACTCAAGACATATTCCGGTACACATTTTAATACCAGGTGTGAACACATGCTTTAAACACTGACCACTCGTGATGCAACGGGGGCCTTAGGTGACTGGACTGCTGTCAGATTGTGTAGTATGTGACTCTCTGTTGCCAATAAGTCATGTAGTATGAACGCCATAACAATTCAAGACTCCTGATTACAAGATGGCAAGTCATGTAGTCTGAACAGCACAGCAGTGTGATGAAAGCTGCATAGAGTGAAAGTTTTCTTTGTCTCAGGGTCATTGCACCAACCACGTGATATATTAACACTGCCACCTGATGTTTCATGTTTTTATAAAGGATGTGAAAGTGGATCTCAGCGGGAAGAGCGACTGGGGAAATGTGAGGGGAGGAAGGCGAGATGTGAAAGAAAGAATGAGAAAGTAAGAAAGAGGACACAAGAGACAGGAGAGGAGTGAAGACATGTCTTCAGAATGATATTCATCAGATACTTATGAAAACTCCCTGATACGTTACTGTGCAAAAGTTGAAGGTAACACAAGCACATAAATACTAACTCAGGAAAAGTTGGCATCGTTTTAAAGCTAAACTAGGACTGACCCCCTCATACCACTTATAAACTGGCATGCACAAACCCCCACAAAAGCCCCGCTCCACTTTCCCTGTCTCCGAACAGCAGATGGAAGGCTTCATTACTGCGGTAGTAAACAAACAAACACACACACACTGTGATTCAACCAAAAATAGACAATAAAACATCTGGTCAGAGCCAGGATTGGGTGCCTTATCATTATACTCCCTTATACACTGGATGAACATTATAGAAGCTGGGACTTATATTGTATAGTAGAGTATAGTCTTCTATATAGTATATATATAAATATAGTGTCTTATATATAGTATTCAGTCTTCTACAGAACACACAAAGACACACATTTAACTCAGACAATCATCACGCCATGTCTGTGCAATGCCATAAGCTCGTTGGTTTTGTTTATTGTTTGTCTCCGGGCACTGAGAGGCCTTTTTATACTCACACGCCGCACATGCAGACAAACACACACACACACACACACACACACAGGCACTTGAAATTATTCGATTAAGTGGGTCATCCTCTCCAACAGTCTCTTGAAAGAGAAAAGAGCTTTTTTTCCTGTGGGTTTTTAGCTGAGAGGCAATCGCACCCTTCTATGGTTTTGGCTGCACCTTTTAAGAGTATTTATGGAAATGACGGCGCGGCGCTCTGCAGGGCTGCACGCTGCTCGTCGTTTTGCATGTGTTTATGTGTGCTTGGCATGTGGATCCATGTGTGCGCACGCACGCACAGCGAGAAGCTTTCAAAAGCCTACTTGTGTGCACATTAGCCGGTGTCTGCGGTCGCGAGCTTGCGCGGCGAGTGTTTGGTTTGTCGTTAGGGGTGATTTACTGTTTATTTTTGGATGATGAGCGTGGCACATATCTCTCGCGCTGGGCTGTGCTACGACTCCGCCGCACATTTGGCCAGCGCCCAGGGACGCAGACCTGCCTCGGCGAATGAAAGCCAAGTGTCACACGGCCAGTCGACTTTGGTTGTCCAGCTCTTCCGCTTTTCTTTCTGTCTGTCTCTTTGGACAGCTCTGCGGTGGTTCAGTCGGATCACACTCGATCACTGAGTATTTGGACTGATTCGCCTCCAGTGACCACAGCTGCACAGGAAACAATGAAGCTGCATGAAACAAGCAGGCTTCACACAAAAAAGGGTTCATAAGTCACACTGCATTCCAGGATCTTCGTTGATGCAAGTCATATTTCTCTTATTTGAACGGTGGTTGAAGCACCTGAGACGCACAGAAACACATACTTACAGAAATACGGGAAGGGAAATGCAGAAAACAGTTAAGGTGAATCAGCCAAATTAGCTAAAAGCTGAAACATCTGTGAATTAAGTTGGTATTATCATCTAAAGCACATGTGTCAAACATAAGGCCCGCAGGCCAAATGTGGCCCGCCACATCATTTTATGTGGCCCTTGAGCACTTTTGCACTATTAGCTTAAATTTTAAACCAATATTTTAAGACTTAAAATAAGCTTACACTGCTTTAAAGCACATATTGACAATAAACTACATCTTCCATAATGCATTTCTTCATTACCCACAACGATAACAGTATATCACCATGAGCAAGAACTCAAGGTGATTTTCAGAACTCATGGATTTGAGAAAAACCTCTACAAACGAATCCCAACATGTCAAAGAAAAGAATAATTGATGCACAAGGAAGGCAGTTTCATTAACAATGTTTTTTTTTTTTTTATTACAAGTTACTGAAATTTAATTTGATATGCAAATTGGCTGATGTGTGAATTAGGAAATAATCTACATAAAATCCACGAACATCATCCTCCATATTGGGTTAAAAACCAGGTTAGGATCTCACAGATCTCCTGAGAATCCAGCTGCCTCACAAGGTTGTCCTGACCTTGCATCTAGTCCAGGAAACCAGTTCATAACATAAAGCACATTTCCATCACATTTTTGCCTCGAACTATAAGCTGTAATTTTTTAATGAAGATAAAACTCAGGTCCAAGATGGCGGCACTTCCATGCACATGATTGTTAATCCACAAAGTCACGTTTTCTCCACTCTCGATGGGTAAGAATAAGAGCGACGATTGTCTAATACTGGCAGTTGAATTCCCTTGAATTTCTTTTATTTGAAAAGAGGTAATATAAAGACTGCAAACTGTCACAAGGCAAGGACTTTCTATATGGAGCAAACCATGGTGGAGCGCCAGATTCAAAACTTTAGGACGACTTATGATGAGTTACGCAAAGCAATAGGATCCCAATTTTCACCAAGAGACAAGGTGCTCCTTTCGTCCAACTCTAAATTACTCCACAAGTTGCTTCTTGTGGTCACACGTCAAGTGGTAGATGTGGACTACGAGGTTGCGTGTTCTGAGAGCGGGACGCCACGTCTGCCACGTTAACCTTCCTGAAAGCACAGACAGAGGCGGTGGCTGTTTCTATGGTGAAAGACAGAACCGTTGAGGCCGTGGGAGCCAAATTTCAACCGTTGTGACAGTCGCCCTCCCAGAGAGCAGGTGTTACCCAGTTTCAAAACATCTTCCTTTGGCCTCCCATGGTGCACAAACCTCATTGGACATCATGTTGAGACTCCCCAGGACGTATCCATCAACCCTACAGACATCCAGAACACAAAAGAGCTCTGAAAGAATTGAAAACTATGTTGGAGATGGGAGATACAGGAGAATCCAACAGTGCTCGATGTAGCCTAGCTACGTGTTTCTGTGGGTGTCACCAAAAGGATAACAATGTCTCATCATTTGATGATTATCCCATGACCCAGGCCGATGGACTCCTGGATCTTTTTCTTGAAGATGGATTAAACTATTAGTTCCCCGCTTCCTTTTACGTGAACGGTTAAACACTTCAGCACCAGACGGCGCACAACTGTTATATCAGCAGCGGGATTCGTTTATAAGCGTAACAAGACGATGGTTCAGTCCTGGTGCCTGTCAGATCAGATATTTATTATACGTAGGCCGAATTGCAAACAAAACATGTCTCGTTGTAAATGTTAACAGCCTATCGCAACATATAAAAGCTCACAAAAGGTGTATATTTACAGTATAGGTTTTGTCCCAAATGAATCTATGGTCTTCTGGTTCTGGTTAGCTTGTTTAGACGATGGTTTGCCATTTGTTTCTCGGGTTTTTTGCAAGCTGCATGCAAGAGAAACTATAGAGAAATTATGCTCATGTGATGCAGAGGTGACTGGCAGGGTGACGCGTTTAATACTTAATAGAATAAAGACTCTTTGGACAGCATGGAACAGAAAGGTCGTGCAAATGCATCTGCAGTACATGCACCTTTACATGGCACAACACAGGAGAGCCAGTTCATCAGGTCAAGACCCAGCAGTCCACCTGCATGTCAAGGAAGAAGAGACGCTCTTTTGATCACAATAATGGACATATTTTGTACAGAGAAGACAGATGGTTTGAAAGAGGAGTGAAAAACTACCTACGGCAGAGGAGGTCTCGGGTTTCACTTATCCATCACCAGCAACGCGAGCTTGAATCTTCAGTGTTGAAAGTGCAATATTGCCTCCCTGATGTGTGCTTTCACAGAGTGTTCTCTTATGAAATCTTATGAAAGTGACGGCCAGAAACAAGCTCATGATCTCTCTGGTTACTGGCTGCTTTATTCACTCGGTGCTGAATAAACTCCTGTAAAAAAAAAAAAAAAAAAAAAAGAAAATTTATTCCCACTTGTTCCAGCGAGGCACATGGGAGTGCTGGCATGAGTTTCATTGTCATTGTTGGCGTTGATAATGTTTCGGCAACTGCAGGAGACCAGACATTGGCTTTAGGAGATGGTAGCCCCTCCAGGTTGCTAACCACATCAACATGGTTTATAGACTAGCTAGTGCTCCAAGTGATGGTTTTACCTCCGCCAAGGAGGTTATGTTTTTGCTGGCGTTTATCTGTCTGTCTGTCTGTGTTCAAGAAAACTCAAAAAGTTATGGATGGATTTTGATGAAATTTTCAGGAGTTGTCGGAAATGTGAAAAGGAAGAACTGATTTCATTTTGGGTGTGATCCGGAAGAAATCCTAGATTCTGGATCACTTTCAAATTTTCGATAACATTGTGGTCAATGGGGCCTAAAATTTTGTTTCTCAATATCTCTGTTAATTATTGCCCAAAACTCATGAAATTTGACTCAGGGGTTGAAAATGGGAACCTCTATCAAATTTCAAAGGCTGATCCAGTTCTGATCCAGAAGGCGGATTTTATCGCAATCTGTAAATCGCTATATGGGGGAATTGTTGTGCTAGGCGGAGATCTGCGCTTTTCTATTTTTTTTTTTAATAGTTTTTGGGTTGCTTGCCACTTGGTTAGACATTTTGACTTGGCATTCTCACAATGGGTCGTCTCTCGCTGTCCCTGTGATGTACCGACTCGTTTCACGATTGCACCAGTTCCACCTTCCTCCAAACCATTTCGCCCCGTTGCACCCGCTGTTACACAGCTAACAGTGGCGTAACAAAATGTTACACCGTTCCGCCTCCACGTGTGTCACACAGGTGGAGTAAAGGTGGTACAAGAGCAGAACAAACTGGCTGCGTGAGAGAGGGCACGGTCCAAGGTTATCGCCGCGGGCAGGAACAATCTCCTGCAGTCTTTGTTGCAACAAACGCGAAGGAAACACTGTGAGCGCGTAGCGTATGTGCAGCATTGTCCAATATGTGCTGCAACTTATGCAACGGTCATCTTAGCACAAAATAGAAGGAAAAGTTTATCTTTGTGGTGCCTGTTTTTTGGTTGTTGCCGTTAGGGATAACAGGCTGCAAAAAGCCCACGTGGGTGACTCGAATGTTTCGTACGGACAAATGTAGGTGCTCACAACGTAGGTGTTTCATTCCTCTCACGTCAGAGACGTTTACACAACAGTGAGGCTGCTATACATTTTCACCTTCTACCTTCTTACCGTCGTCAGGTGAGACGTTCGCGTCTGTTACGACGTATTATGCAAAGGCATCTGTGTCCATATAAGTTCCGTCCGTAGCTTTTGCGGCTCTGCATCCGAGCGGCGAGGGTGACACGGGGCTGACAAGGAGTGTGAAGGGCACAGCACCTCAGGAGGAATGACACAACACTCGTGCGCACGCACAAACGCGCGTATACAGCACACACAAATACACCTCCTCTCCTTTCTTTTCTTCTCTCTTCGATGACTCATCCCACCCAGGGACCGCGAGTGAGGGAGGAGATGGAGGGAGGAAGAGGATGGGAGAGTGTGAGAGGCGACACAGCGGCAGAGAGAGGAGAGAGAGAGTGAGCTAATAGATTCCCGGAGAAGACATATTGTATAAAGTGTCTTCTTACTGACATTTCATTTCAAACCTCTGCTAATCCCATTGTGTGCATCGCTGTAAAAGTAACTTGCAGCCATTCATTCCCAGCGAACACACATTGTGAGTCTCACCAGTCCCACGTGGACTCTCACAAAAGATCCCCTCCGCGTTCTCTTCTTGTTTTAAACAGCTTTTTCCCCTTTTTTTTTGCATTGCGGCGGCTCAGCTACGAGCAGCAGAAACCCTCGTAACCGGCTCAGCAACATGCTGAGCTTTGTTTCAGTGTGTCCCTCCGCTCCGCTGCGCTCACTTGATGGTATCTGTTCGAGAGATCCCAGACTTCTGGGGCATTCCCGGTCTATATCACTGTGCATCGCACACGTAACCCCCTCTAATTCCCTTACTCCCTCATGTCTTTATCTTATGGTGTGGGGATATTTGAGGAGGTAGATGGACTCTTGGGGGGAACAGGGGTGTTGTCACAAGAGCTGATTATACTGCAGTGAAGGAGGTCCGCCGTTGAGCAGGCTGCATTTTTGTGGATAAGGAAGTTTGGGTGAGGATTATGTCTGTATTGCTGAGAACTGGAAAGCAGAAAACAGTGCGCTACAGGAGTTGCTCATTTTGCACATGGAGGGTAGCTGGATAAATTGACCTTGTCATTAAACCTGCATCTTGGCAAGACAGCATTGATTTTTTTTTTTTTTTTTTTACAATGCAATATTAACACACCGCGCCCCAAAGCGTGACATTCAAAAATGAGAAGTGACCATTTGTCAGACCCGATAAAGTAATGCTCTCAGACAAAGCACAGGCGTGGGTGACTGATCCGCAAATAGACTGATAGCCAAATACGTCCAACGGCAAGCCCAGACAGGTCTTCACAGAATGAAGCCAACGAAACCCCCCCAGAGCTTTTGGTGCAATCTTATTAGAAAGCTCAAAAGCCTATTTGTGATTTGTTTTCAATTATGTGCAGGGACTTGGTGTTAATTAAGGAGGCAATGGAACGATATGGTCAAAAATCCAATGAGACCGCCTTGCAGTTACACGTGGCTCTACGGTCGGTCAGCTTTGGGCATGTATAACGAAAAGTCTCCTCAGAATCGGCGGGAGCATGTTTTCTCCTCAAAGATGCGCCTGAAGCTTCTACGTTTTTTTGTCTCTGATATACTTCATGCTACGTTGTTTTATGTCATTTGAGTCACAATTGATCTCCAAACTGGAGCGTTTCCCTCCAGCGACCTTGAGAGGATGTCAGTTGAAACCAATTTAGTTTAATGAAGCAGTTTAATCTTCTACAGAGGAGGGTTAAATTAAAGGTAGGGTGGGAGATGTTTGAAAAAAACGGTTTCAGCAATCCAACTCAAGTGAGATTTTGAAAATATAGACCTTTTCGGGCCAGGCCCCGGAAATACCCCGTTCCACCATTGCGTGGGTTGTGCCACAGAGCGACACTTTCACCGCCTCGCAGATTAACCAGTGTTTTTCTCTTTCTACAAATGTATATTTTTATAATGTCGAGTCGGTCGAGTGGGAATACATGTTCCATTATAAACTGTGCCAACAATGGCGTGAAAATTCAACAATGGAAGAAGAAAGTATGCGAAATACACAAGCCTTTACTGCACGAAGACTGCCTTGCACCAATTTCCTGGGCACACCAACAACCGAAGAAGTTAGGAAGACGTGGGTGAAAAATATCAACAGAAAGGACTTTGTTCCAAATGAATACAGCCAGGTGAGTTTTTGTTAACATTCAATCTCGTACTATTTATAGTTTGCTGAGAGTCCCGGACGATTCTGGCTGAAAGAACAGCAGTATGAGGTTACTGTAGCCCTCGGCACTAGCACAAGCCTATCAAACAATGAATGAATGAATGAATTAGGAGAATGATAAAATAAATTAAATATAACATTAACACATAGCCTAATTTACCGCTAGCGTTAACGTTACAGTAGCATAATCTTTATGGCTTGTTGACGTTAGTTATAGCCAGCGTTGCATTTTTCACGTATTCCCACAGTTTTTAGTGTTTGATTATGGGAATAGATCATGCTATTTCCATAACCAATCATTAAAAACAGCGATAAACTACCTTCATCTGTAACTGGAGGTCACTGCCTAACATCATCAATCCAAGACATGTCTGCGTTATCCGTAATTGATGCTCCACGCTGCTGTGTTTGTGTTACTTAGGTGGAGCACCGCACACTCCAGTTATGTTTGGGCCACTAGGGGGCGCATGTCCACAATTTTTAAGTCAAAAAGGTGTATACACTCCCTCCCTCCTCCCAAAGGCTCCGCCTCCTCCTCTTCAGCCCACCCCTCGAAACCACACCTTCACACGATTCACGACTACATGAAAGCGCACGCTGTCTCGAGCGATCACGGAAGTTCACGAGTATTTGCGAGCACTCACGTCGATTAGCCAACAACAAGTAGCATCAGAGTGGCTGGCTAACTTTAAGCCATGGCGTCTTCTCCGTCAAGGATAACAACAGCCTACCTAATGGTGTCACACATAGTACTGTAGCCTAGTTGACAGGAGTTGGTAGCTTAGCGAAACATGCTGGTGCTGGAATATGTTCGTCATGTCACTCGATGGACAATAATTTTGTCATCATCTTTCATTTTCTCACTGACTTGGGTGAATAGGCCTACAATACCCGTAACCGATCAGTATGTTAAAATATTATATAATCAGAACGGCATCATCTTACCTATCCAGTAGAAACTGGGCCACCTTGGCGTCGGTCTGGAGCCCCTTTTCATTTTTTTAGCTGGCACCATTGCTGAAAAGCCATACCGATAACCACTCGTGCATTGATATTTGATGGACGTATTAGGCAGCCAATAAATGTAAAGATGATCAGTACATTGATTGATCAGAGTTTTCCTCTGATTACACCCTCTAGACTGGACCAAAACGTTTTGTTTTTTTCAGTGGGTGCAATCGGAATGTGAAAAGGTTTTCAGGCAATATTGTTAAAAAATGCGGAAAAAAAAGATCTCCCACCCTACCTTTAAAGTGTATAATGCAAAAAAAAAAAAAGATTTATTGTTGCACATTTATCATTTTCAAGGTTGTGAAGGAGCTGGGGCAGGTCCCAATAGATGTAAGGTAAGAAATGGGATAACCCTTGGACAAATAGCCCATTACAGAGTTGAAATACAGACACACTCAAACCCACACTGAAACACTGCTTAGAATTTAATTCAACCTTCTTGATCATCTTGTGTAACGTAAGTCCAGGATGCAACTAATACAGCCCTGCAAAATAGGGTCATGGGGGTTTTGTTTCAATAAAATCAGTGATGCAAAAGCATCCCCGTTACACAGCATATCTTGGAACATAGTATCAGATAGTGAAACTGAATTTTAAGATGTTGCAGTGGATTTGATTGCTTGCATGTTTTGCAGATTTTAGGTTAGGACAGTTGCTCAGTGTGACTGGGACTGCCAGTACCTGGTAGGGGCTGGTCCCAGGACACCTGCTCCTGATGCAGCAGAAGAGACCAAGGACGCCGGCAGAGAGAAAAAATACACGGCGGGGAGGGGGGGCCGAGGCTGCGAGCGCCGCTGCGGCGGCTGCTGCCAAGCTGCTGTCAGGGTAGCCTAGTTGAACACCAGTGGGAAGAACTGCGCTGACACGGAAATAATGGGCCTGATCAGTCGTTCGCTGGGCAGGGCCTGGAGCCTCTGTCTGGGCATGTAAGAATCGTGTCTGCTTTTCCCAGGACGTAGGAAGTTCAGCCAGGAGCTCCAGAGAAATTCCCAATGAGCTTGTTATTTTTCACCTGTGTATCAGGGCAGATTAACTGGTGACCTATGAATAGGTACTGTCCAGTTCCTCCCTCACTGCTGAGTGACTGCATGCCTTGGAACCTGAGTGGAGTGGAGTGAAGGGAGTTGATTGGCGGGCAGGCAGGACTCTTTCATGGTGAGTTTTTAGACCATAGACTGTATAAGAAGAACTGGACAACACCCCCTATGACATTACCCACAGGTTTTCTGGAGAGAGCTTTCTGAAGTCACTTTTTCCTCAGACTGTGTGGTGCCCTGTTGCAAATGGATGGAACAAGCACGTCCACTAATCAACAGATCACTCCCCTAATTATAAATAAATGTGTTGCCTTATAGAATTGACCTTTTGGTAAGCACCGCCCCCTTCCTAGTTACTGTTGCTAGGTTGGACAAACTTTCTGCTGTTAAGGACTGTGTTAATTTGCTATTTTTCCGATGTGTATCATATCGGAATATTATACTATAATAACGCCATGGTGAAATATTGCTGCTGGGGACCTGCAAAAGTGACTTGAAGTGTCCAGAATGTTTGGAGGGTCATTTTTTATTCCTTTTCCCAAGCCGAAACAAACGCTGGAAAAATGCAGGCTGTGGATTAAGTTGTGTTCGTCCACAACTGAACGTGGGGAAAGTTACAAAACACACCTACATTTACTCCAAGGTAAATTTACTTTATTTTATTAGATGATTGATTTTACCACCGTTTAGTAAAAGTAATAATATGATTCAGCAGCAGGGAGGGTGATGAGTTCTCTGTTAGCATTAGCTCTGGTCCATAGGTCTATCCCACACCAGAGCTATGTTAACATGAGACAGTCGCAGTATTGGATTAATATAATTAATAAAGTGACGTTAACATCACTAGCCTCACCTTATACCTAACAAAATAAATATCCAGGGCCATATATATTTGTAGACAACAAGGCAGGCTTAAAACTGGCTAGCGAGCTCTGGTCCATAGTGGAGAAGTCATCGACACTACGCTTGGGAAAGGGAATAAAAAATGCCCCCTCCAAACATTCTGGACACCTCGAATCACTGTTGCAGGTCCCCAGCAGCAATATTTCACCATGGAGTTATTATAGTATAATATTAACACTGACGATACACATCGGAAAAATAGCGAATTAACACAGTCCTTAACGCAGGAGCAGCAAGTTTGTCTGACCTAGCAACAGTAACTAGGAAGGGGGTGGTGCTTACCAAAAGGTCAATTGCATTCAGCCAACATACAGTTGTCGTGGATGTAAAATCTAGCTAAAGAAACCAGAACCATTTCTTGAACCAAGCTGCAAATATGTTTGTTTCTGCTGCAAAGTTGGGACATTTTAACACATCTTTTATAGGCAGCCCCCTGTGGTCAGCTGAGGAACTGCAAGTAAACGTATTTTCTGCTGGATGGTTGCTGTTTGGTTTAAACTAATCATTTCAGTAATCCATTCCTGAGATCTTTATAAACACCAAAATAACCTGGCATGTATGTCTCATTGCACAAAAATAAAAAAGATATGAAAATACTGCAGAAATGCCGGTCACAGGCAGATCTATACAACCACTCAATATGTGGTCGGTCAGATTATGACTGAATCACTGATGGCAGGTCTGAGGTCAGTTTTCCATCAGACTTTAGTGACACAGAGCAACTGACTATGAATCATTTCTATGCAAAATAAAAAATGTGATAAACTATTACAGGTCCAAATTATACTACATTTTTTGGTTTTTACCAGTTATTGATGCTGCATCTCACCGAGGGCTAAATATATCTAAAAAAAACTGCATTAAAGTTGTTATTATCCATCAAACAACTCTAGCTGAAGCAGTTGGCAGTGCTATTTTGGGCACTTGAGCCTGATACTGGAAGTGAAACTGTCAGTCATTCAGTTCTTGCTGACGAACATTTGGAACACTTGTACAGTTTATTCCAACATAAAACACCAGGAGCACCGTCTGAATAAGCACCGACGGGGTTGACAGGAAATGATGTTGCCATGCAAGCGAAAGCTGATCTTTTCTTGTGCTGTTGGTCAAATATGTGGTTGACGTCTGGCAGAAAAAGTATGTTATGGATGTGTAAAAAGGTTACTTGACTTTCTAAGATTAACTTCAGTGTTGTCTATTAAACTTTAATTTGGTTGTTGTAGATGTTGGAAGGGCTACGTGGCATAACAGCTCAGAAAATGAGATTTATGGTCTGTGCGGTGAAGGAATAGAAACCTTGTAGTTTTGCAGTTGTTGGAGGGCCGTATGTCTACGTACTTTGAGTTACACACTATAGATTGACTGCGTGAAGAGCCAAGAGAGCTCTCAGATGTCAAAGGTCTGTATACACCTGAAGTAACTACAGTCAGTGGACCCTCAATGGACAGACCTGAGGACCACCGCCAAGCACACATGTCATTTTGCTCTGAGTACTTTAAACAGAAGCAGCTGGGATTAGTGGGTCTGTCATGTCCAGGACATTCCCACCATGAGAGTGTACGTTCCACAACTTGAACATATGAAGAAAGGAAATGTCATATATTTGAGGACATATTTACTTTGATTAAATAAAGATGAATGTATTTGGGTGTCTGAATGCAACAATTCCAACATAACTCATCCATGCTACTTTGTTCATCCATCTGAAAATATGTAATTCAGTGAGCCCTTCAGATTCGTAGGGTTCTCTTGAGTGCTCTTGAAGCCTCTTTTTGCACTACTGCATGGTGGCATGTTGGTAAGAACTGACGCCACCCAACCCTGGTTGATACAAAATGGACAGATGAGGCAGAAGGAGCCATCTAAGACAGCTGGAACAAGGTCACCTTAGTTCAGCTCCAGCATTTTTACCTTGGCTGGCTTAACTTTGGCTAACCTATGAGGCTAACTCTTATCTTGTATTCATTTTGATCAAATTTGTTCAAACATCCTTATTTCAGATGTCGCTACCACAACAACATCTAAAACGAGTGTTGCCCAAGGTTATTATAGTTTTGAAATTTTCTTTAGTTTTTATTTTTATTTAGTTTTCCAGTTTGCTTTTTTATTTCAGTTTAGTTTTAGTTAGTTCAACAAGTAATTTAGTAGTTTTAGTTTAGTTTTTATTTTGAGGAACTGACTAGTTTCAGTTTAGTTTTTATTTAGTTTTAGTCTTAGTTTTAGTTTTTCTTCTTCTTGCAGTATGCAGCAGTTTATACACCTTTTCGACTTGAAAATTGTGGACATGCGCCCCCTAGTGGCCCCGCCATAACTGGAGGGTGCGGTGCTCCATCAAGTAACCCAAACACAGCAGCGTGGAGGATCTGTTACGGATAACACAGACATGTCTTGGATTGATGATGTTAGGCAGTGGCCTCCAGTTACAGATGAAGGTAGTTTATCGCTGTTTTTAATGATTGGTTATGGAAATAGCATGATCTATTCCCATAATCAAACACTAAAAACTGTGGAACGCTGGCTATAACTAACGTCAACAAACCATAAAGATTATGCTGCTGTAATGTTAACGCGAGCGGTAAATTAGGCTATGTGTTAATGTTATATTTAATTTATTTTATCATTCTCCTAAGTCATTCATTCATTCATTCATTCATTTATTCATTCATTTATAGGCTTGTGCTAGTGCCGAGGGCTACAGTAGCCTCATACTGCTGTTCTTTCGGCCAGAATCGTCCAGGACTCTCAGCGAGACTATGAGTAGTACGAGATTGAATGTTAATGAAAACTCACCCGGCTGTATTCATTTGGAACAAAGTCCTTTCTGTTGATATTTTTCACCCACGTCTTCCTAACTTCTTGTTCTGCAAACAAGGCAGTCTTCGTGCATACTTTCTTCTTCCATTGTCGAATTTTCACACCATTGTTGGCACAGTTTATGACGGAACATTATTCCCACTCGACCGACTCGACATTATAAAAATATATATTTGTAGAAAGAGAAAAACACTGGTTAATCTGCGAGCCGGTGAAAGTGTCGCTCTGTAGCACCCTCCAGCAATGGTGGACGGGGTACTTCCGGGGGGCCGGCCCGAAAAGGTCTATATCCGCTATGCTGCCCCCTCTCTAGAGGGAGGGTAGCATAGCGGCTGCTGCAGGACAGGCAGTAATCTCTATGGCAGTAATCGAGGGAGAAAACGAAACGACAACGAAAACGAAGCTGAATTTATCTACAATTCAGTTTAGTTTTAGTTAGTTTTACATCCTTCATTGTAGTTTTTATTTAGTTTTCGTTTTTTTTTTAATTGTAGTTTTTATTTTTATTTCAGTTAACTGAAATATTTTTTCATTGCTAGTTTTAGTTTTAGTCTTAGTTTTCGTTAACTATAATAACCCTGGTGTTGCCAGATCTGAAATTAGGACTAGCAGAGCCAGGCCTACTGGTCTCGGCAGGGCCGTAGCACCAAATTCTGGGCCCCTACAAAGGAGGTCCTGGTGGGCCCCCAACCCCCCCCCCATCACCACCGTCACAACAGACTTAAGGTTTTTGGATTACAACAATATGCCATTTAATATAGGGCCCACCAAGTTTGCATTACGATCAATATCTGTCATGAAATTTAGTTTTGGTATTAACTAATATATTCAATACATAATTTTTTCCCCCTTAGCTTCCCGTGGGCCCCCCTCTGCCATGGGCCCCCCCAAGGCTGTGTAACTTTTACCCCCTGTCCGACGGCCCTGGGTCTCGGCCTACAGCTGGCGGACTGAGTGACTGTAGGTACCAACAGAGCTCTAGTCCGGTCAGTCAACTTGGAGGGGCCCTGTAATGATCCACTTGACCAGAGGACCTGGCTGCTGCAAGAGGCAGAAGACAGCAAACTTCTGGTAGTGAAGCTAGCGTTCTCTGGTTAGTGCTAGCTAGCAGCCTTCAACCGATGATGAAGATAGCCACTACCGAACCTTTCCAGGCCAACCGGAAGCGTTAGCAGTGGTCTTTTAGTACAGTTAACGGCCCAACAAGCCACATTATCTTTAAAATGACAATGACTAAGCTCTGTTGGGTTTTTAATTAACAGCCCAGAAGCCAAGACAGTGCTAAGCGCTAAGTAGCTAAAAGTACAACTGCTAGCCATTAGCTATAACCAGCCATCAATCAAAAGACCACATCCCATATGCAGAAATTTGTGGCTTTATGTAATTGTACCTGATGAGATACATTAGAATTGACCCCCTAAAGTTGTCTCCACCCCCTTAAACCAGATGCTATAAACAGAGCTGTAAAGATATGGTTTTAAAGGGGGCTTTTATTCAGTATCTCTGGGGTATTTTAACAATATCACAGACATTTGATTAAGACCTCAGGAAGTTGTATCGACCTTTGAAGAAGTGCTTGATTTTTTGGTAACTTAGTTAATGTAACAGTTTCCTTAGTCTGGTATGCTCTAGTTTGGACAGGTTCGGATTCCCCGGCCACACCAACACAGTGAGAGAGTCAATAGTTAGTTAAAAAACAGTTCTCTTTAATTAAAAGTCAAGAGTCAAAGTGAGAACTGGAGCTGTAAACCACAGAGAGCCACATAAAAAGGATAAAACACTGTATTTTTCCTCAATCCAACCTAAAAGGTGATACTAGCAGCGAAATCAATCCAGGCCTGTCCTCAGGGACATTTACATTCCTGGAAGAGACCCGTTAATCCACCACGGTTGAAGTCTAGGGTTTCAGCACCGACCCCCAGATACACACTCACACATTGATGGCCTGCTGAGGAGTAAAGAGGACGCTGGAATCGGTGTCAGACCTGCCCGAAACCCTCCGCGTTGCTGGCCCGTACCTTCCTGTCCCATTGGAAGTGTAGGTCCATCATAACAGTCGTCGCGGTTCTGCCTCTGGTCCCGCCGACAGCAACACCCGGATAATCACGGGGAACGGGCTACCGTCACACTGGCACGTCCAACCAGCCCCCCACCCCCACCCCCCTCACTCCACACTCTCGTCCCTGCTGTGAGGAGTGAAACACACCTGGCGCACCGGCTCACTGATTAATGATGCACCCCATCTGCATCTGAGTCTGCTGTTTATAGTCCAGAACGGATCATCCTGAAGGCAAAAACACTGTCTATTATAACCACAATATTCAAAACGACACAAATCAAAATCCCTGCACACATCTTTGAATAACAGAAATCACCCCCCATAATTTACAAGGTTGCCATAATTCACACATTTACTGCTCCCAAGGAAAACACCGGGCTAGGACGTTAACGGCTTGAAGGCGACTGAGGTGTTTCTTCATATTGTGTTTATGATTTCAGAGCAAAGCTGTTTTGCTTGGTTAAAATGAATTCTGCTGCCATTTTAACCTGGTTGCGATCTGTCTGTCTCTGTCCGGTCAGTTCATTGTGATTTTGAGTGCTCAAAAACATATTTTTTATCTAGTATAATAAATATAGAGGGGGAAAAAAAGAGAGGGAAAAAGAGAGGCTTCAAAGTGCACAAATCAATGGATGACATAGTGGTGGCTAAGTCTTTTTCTTTTGTTTTAATGCTGCAGGATCTTTGAAATTTTGCTGACATGAACTGCTTTTGTTCTGAATATGAATTATATATTTAAAAAAAAAATCCTGACTTGTATTGGAGGGGGGGGGAGAATAATAAATTTCTGGCAGGACTAGACAGCCAGCGGCTTGCAGCCTGGCCAGCCGCTGAGAGCTGCCATCCCCAGAAACTGAGACCTTGGCAGGGGACGGTGTTGATGCACAGCGGGTCTCCTCCTTCAGCCCTCGGTCCTGTGAGTTCCTGTGAGTGCTCAGTGGACGATGGAGGAGAGAGCCCGGCCCGACGGGCGTCCTCGCCGGTCAGGCCCCGAGCGAGTGCGCACTCGTCGGCGTATTTGTCTGCGCTCGTGCGTGTCTTGTTGTCGGCTCCAGCTGCAGTGAGATTTATAATGTTGCCCAAATGCGGATTCTGTCACCCACCGGGCCCCACACATTTTCCAAAATAAACGGCTCCCACCGAGGATTACTATTGATCCGTGTGGAACACTTCGCTGAATTTGGAAAGAGAGCGAGACAGAGAGATTATACGACTTCCTCTGTCTCTCTTTCAACTCTGCCTCCCGTCTGAGGAATGTCTGCAACAAAAAAAAAAAAAAAAATGTGGAAGAGACGATTTGGGAACAAAGTCTGCTTAGGTGTTACAATGACAAACCGCTGCAAAACGCCTGAATATCTTAGACAAAGATTGTGTGGGTGTTTGAAGGAGATGGGGAGAGGTTTAAGCTTTTCTAGCTTCTTTTTGTGCTTCAGATACACCTTGAAAAGGGTTGAGTATAAAACAGTTTTTAGAGTTATTGTTTAAACGTAGTAAAGTTAAAGACTGAGAGTGAAAAATAAAGCATTCAGATTCTTCACTCTTCACTTGCAAGTCGACTTGGGAATATTCCTAGAAGCCTGGCACGCCTTTCCTTTGGAAATTTCAAGCGACATTTTTGCAGAATGCATCGGAGAAAACATCAGTACCGAGACATCTGACGGTCTCTTGTGAGATGCTTTTCTCAAGTTGTGATGCAGACTCTCTCCAGGACTTTCACTGAGGTGGTCTTTTTTCCGCTGCCGTGCTTTGGGTTGGTGTCTTGCTGGAGTATAAACCTTCACCCCAACTTGAAATCCTCACCAGCCAGGATCGATCGGCATCGTTCTGCACCCATCTTTTCCTCTATCCTGACCTCCCGCTGTGCCACAGAAAAACACAGCCGCTCAGGATGATGGCTGCCAACGCCGCCCTTGGCTGAAAGGCTGATTCTAATTAAGCTGCTGAACGTGTGGTTTCCTCCAAACACACCGTTGGGAAATGTGGCCAAATTGTTTCTTTGTTCATCAGAGCAGAGAATTTTCCTTCTTGTGGTCTGAGAGTTGTTCTGGTGACCTTTAACTGTCTTGCTTTTCAGAGTAGTTTTTTTTTTGTCACTCTACAGATTGATTGATGGCCTATATTGGCAAAGTGTTTCAGTAGCGGTTGTCCTTCTGAAAGGTTCTCCCATCTCCACAAAGGAAGTTGTGGATTTCATTCATGGAAGTTTTCTGGGTTGTTTTTTTTTTATGCATCAGGTACATCTTAAAACAGCACAACTGTGAGACAGATATCAAGCAGTGTCAGAAATTTGGAGGAATCGTCCCGGTTGTTGCCGCTTCCACGATCTCTGTCAGCTAAACAAACGCAAGGAATCCACCAATGACGTGACGGACGCGGCATTTAGAGCCTGAACTATGTTCGGATTTACCTCTGTCAGGGCTAGGAGTCCACGCAGTAAAACATGCAGAAAATGAATAATCTACCCATTTCATGTCATGCATTAATCTTATGAGACTGCAAAAAACCGAACAGTTCAATCTCCAGCTAAGTTTGAATGATACAGTGATCCCTTATTTTTCGCAGTTAATGGGGGCTGGCGCCTCCCTCTGCGAAGATCAAAATCCGCGAACTGGAGCCGAAGCCCCCGAGCCTAAATAATGTGTTTAAAATATGTTTAAAAACCGTAAAAAAGTAGCGAGACACTGCAGCGAAACAAGACAAAGGCTCAACTGTGGTCTTTCTGTTACCTTCACAGCCTCTGGTCTCTGAACCGTAGTAAAGAAACTGCTGGTAATGTGATATTTTTGGCTTGTAATTAGCGGCTAACACGCCAACAACAACAAAACAAAAAGTCCAGTTTTCTCTGCATGGAACGGGAACTTTATTCTGGCACTGCAGGAACTTGTAACATCACACAGGTTGTATTGTTGGGCTCCTGTCGGTTAACAGAGAATGTAAAACTATACACGCTGGGCTGCTGTTGATGCTCACTACACTTTTCATCTAACCCCGTTTTTGTTCTGCCGTCCCACGACACACACACTACATTACCCATAAGGCCACACCATTATCCATAAGGCTACCTTCTTAAAGGGGCCAGGCTGGCTCACAGCATTTCTTCGCTGTGTGAGAACGCGCACAACATCCTGTGATGTTTCCATGATTTTTTCTTGATTTTTTTATTATATTATATATTTCTGAAAAATCTGCGAATAATTAAAACTGCAAAACTTAAAGCGCGAATTGGCAAAGGATCACTGTATTGGTTTCGAAACACCTTCCATTTCTCAGCGATTGAAGCCGCTGTCATTTTGGACGGCAAATGCTGCAGAAAGTTTTGTATCTTGTCTCAAAATCGATATCCTGACCCTGAGGTCTACAGGCAGTCATCAGTGGGCAGGTCTGCAGACAACTGTTGTTTGATTTTGTGGTACGCTGTTCATCAACTGAGAGCCCTGATGCAGGCAGATTTTTGTTTTCCTAATTATTATGAATGTATTAAGTTGACACAGGTGGACTCCAATCAAGCTGTAAAAGCAAGTCCAAGGCCATGAATTGACAAAGGAAGAAACAGAGTAGTTGTAAGCATCATAACTGACAAAAAAAAATGAGCAGATTCCATTGTAAAATGACTTTGAATAACAATACAAAGTTGGAAAATTTGAAATGATATGTTTCTGTCAGCACTGTGTGGAAAAGTGAATGTTAAAAGGAGCAACGGAGGCTCGTTTGCCTCCCTCTCCGATACTTCCCCTCCTCACTGTAAGTGAAAATCTTTTGCTTGTCAGACTTGAGGGAGAAACAGGGTGAGAAAAAAGAAACAATGAACGGCAGAGAAACGCTGGGAGAGACAGCGCTGAGAGGAGAAAGAAAAGAGGCGATTTGATTGACAGCCAATATGCCTGCCTGTTTCCTGTCACGCACATGATTGCTGACCCACCAGGCTGCCCGCTCCAGGCCTCCGGGTAGACAGGCAGAGATGGCAGCCCCAGTTGAAGAATGAAGGATCATAAATGGATAGACATCACCTATGTTACTCACTGTCTGGGAGACTCTGGGTGTGTATATTTACAAGACCGCGGCGAGTCGGTGAAATATAGGTGAGTCCCTCGCCGGAAATTGACCTTCAAGTTGAAGTCCCCCTTTGCACAGATTTGTTCTTTTGCTTGTCTCTTTGGAGATCTGAGCTGAGATCTGAACTGTTTCTCTTATTGAATTTGGTCAACTAGGTCAGCCATGTTCTCTTAAAACTAGTCATTTATGAAAACCTAAACCTAACCAATTATATTTCTAGTGCCTAAACCTAACCAGCGTCACTTTTTAATTTTTTTTTTTTTATCTTTATGTCCTGATAAAAGGTTACCGGTTTGGACTCTAACAGCTAAAATAGTCTGACGTTACAACCTTCTATTGTGTATTTTAGAGCAGTTGAGTAAAGTTGAGTTTCAGCTGCAGGCAGATGAACAAGTGACAGAGACATAGTTCCTAATTTGCATATTTATACATTTGTGCATATTAAATTAGGTAAATCTCATATGGCTAAAAAAAAAGAACATTTGTGTTTGATACATTATTTCTTTGTTGTGACAATGCTTCTTGGCAATAAATCTTATACCGTTGGAAAGCCTGATTATTTCAATTTAAAATGGTGCCTCATTTGTCAGGAACATGCATCTATGGGATGAGCAGCACTGTCATTGTTTGGGGCGGCCATGACAGCCATTTTGGGTTCCTTGTTCTGTGTTAAATTGGCGTCAATCCCTGTCTTTTGTGTCACCTGTTTTACTTCAAAAGGTCTGTCTTGTCTCTGTTGTTTTCAGCTTTGCTTTCTTCCCTCTTGTTATCCTGATTGTCTGCACCTGCCTCTCGTTGGGTTCCCTGTGTATTTAAATCTTATCATCACCCCTGTCTGTGGTGGTCCGTTGTCTCGTGTCTTGTAAGTACTCTGATGGTTTTTGGTCACTTGTTTTTCCTCCATGCTCCCCTGCCTGGAATACTTTTGTATGGTTTTTTTTTAGTTTACTTGGACTTTTGATTTTGTTTTGCAAAATAAATACTTTATTTTTTTCTGTGAACTCCTGCGTTTGGGTCCTCCATCTCCTCTGCACTCTGACAAGTAGAGCTGAGAATGAGGGTTGCATCCATGATAGATTTGCCAGATCTTCTCTCCAAGACCAAAAAGAATACAAATTTGACACTATACTCCGTTGACACTTGTTTTGAACTTCTGGTACCCCCAGGCCCATTCCCTTATCCTGTCAGCACTTTAGGAACCATAGGCAGTCCTCTACAGATTTGCATTCATGGTTTGCAGGACAACATGCCCAACAGCTCTCTACCCAGACAATCCAGAACAGACTGCACGCAGCAAATCTCCAGTCTTGTCAAGCTGCCAGGACGCCTGTCATGACTGCCTTTCAACCTAAAAACGAGGCTTGTCATCAATGGAGGTGATCCCATATGTCCACAGTCTGAGACCAAACTCTGTCCTTAATGATGGCAACGCTCACTCCAACAGAGTAGGGTTCATCAGTGACCACCTCCCGAATTTGCGAGTAGAAAGGATGGATTGGCCTGCCAGATGTCCTGACCTCAACCCCATTGAACAGTTGTGGGATCAGCTTGAGCGTACTGTTCGTGTCGGAGTGACCAACACAACCATGTTGGCTGACTTGGAGAAAATGCTGGTTGAAGAAGGGGATGCCATCCCACAGCAGTCTGGGACCAGGCTGGTGACCAGCATGAGGAGGAGGTGCCGGGCTGTTGTGGTTGTGTACGGTTCTTCCACACGCCACTGAGGCATCTGTCTGTTAAGTGAATATATTTAAGTTGTTAAATTACCAATAAGTCTTTTCTCTTCAAACTTCAATTATCCAGTCCACCACACAACAACAAACAAGCACCAACTCTACAACATTAACTTTCACTCATCTGTGTCAAGGGTCACAGGGGGAGTTTGACAGCTCACAAAAAAACACGAATCATGAATAAATAAAGCACCATTGCTCAAGCTACACCTGTGCTAAAGCTCAGATTCCATATCAAACCAAAAGCTTTTTGTAACTTTAAAAGGCTCAAGCTCAAATGCTACATATGTGTGTGTGTGTGTGTGTGTGTGTGTGTGGATATATTTTACAAAATTACAAAAAAAAGTTGACAAAAACAACATCAACCAAGTGGAAATGCAGGTTTTGACTGGCAACAACAGCAGTGTTGTTCAATTTATCTGACAATGTCGTGATCATGAAATGATAAATCTGTCTGTCTGCGGTAAGTATGGTTCTTCAGGAAACAGACTATATCCTTCCCTCAACTGTATCACGCACGTTTGTGTGTCTCGTTCACTCTCATTACAAGTCCAAAAAAGTCACTCTGCTGCACAAACGAGACAACATCGGTGAAAAATGACAAACGCTGGCAAAATAACTGGGAGAATGGTTACAGGCATTTATTATGTATGTTATGTGCCTTTTTCATCTTATCTTTACCGGATAAATCCATCCATCTATCCAGCCATTATCTTCTGCTTGGTCCGTAGTTGGGTTAAGGGGGCAGCAGCCGAACCAAGGAAACCCAGACCTTCGTCCCCTCAGCTGCCTCCACCAGCTCCTCTGAGAGAACAGCGAGGCATTCCCAGGCCTGCTGAGAGATGTAATCTCTCCTAGATTATGTCCTAGATCTGCCTTTTGGTCTTTTCCCAGTCAGATATACCTGAAACACCTCTCTAGGGAGGCGTCCGGGGGACATCCTAACCAGATGTTTGAACCACCTCAACTGGTTCCTCTCGATGTGGAGGAGCAGCGGCTCTACTCTGAGTCTCTCCCGAATGACTGAACTATCTCAATGGGAGAGTGCAGCCACCTTACGGAGAAATCCCATTTCAGTCACTTGTATCCGCGATATCATTCTTTCCGTGACTACCCACAGTTCATGACCATAGGTGAGGGTTGGAACAAAGATTGACCAGTAAACAGAGAGCCTTGCCTTTTGGCTCAGCTCTCTCTTCACCACAACAGACCAGTAGAGAGTCCGCACCACAGCAGATGCTGCACCAATCTGTCTGTTGATCTCCCGTTCCCTTCTTCCATCACTTGTGAACAAGACCCCGAGAGCCTCAGTCCTAACCCACAGAAGGCATTCCACCCTTTACCGACTGGTCTCAGATATGGAAGTGCTGATTCTCATCCCTGCCGCTTCACTCGGCTTCGAACCACTTTAGTGAGAGCTGAAGATCCCACCCGATGGCCCCAACAGGACCACATCAAAAAGCAGAGACGAGAGCCTGATACCACCAAACCAGAACCCCTCCGCTCCTTGGCTGCGCCTAGAAATTCTGTCCATAAAAGTTATGAACAGAATCGGTGACAAAGATCAACACTGACAGAGTCCAACTCTCAAACTCTGATTTACAACTGGCAGTTTGGACCAAACTCTCACTTCATTTGTACAGGGACTGGACAGCCCGTAACAACGGGCGCAGTACCCCATACTACTGGGGGTAAAAATCTAACTTTAGCTCCTGAACAGTCATTCATTCATCTGTTCATCCCTCCATTCTCCCCATCCATCCAACCATCTTAGTGATCCATCAAAATTGTATCCAACCAAAGCCAAAACCAGCAGCTTCTCAAACTTCTGAGCCTGTTCCTCTCTAGAGTGAAGACAAGTTTACCGGCACATTGGATGGAGTTGTTGCATCGTAGTGAACTTTTATCACTGCGGATCCATTAAGAGAGTCCATTCCTTGTGCTCCTGATCTGAAACAATCTGCGACTTGACCGTCAGGAGTGGCAGAAGTCTCATCCTCATCCCAAAGCTGAGCTGACCTGGAGTGTTGATGTGTCCGTACCTGCTTCCTGGTTTCGGTCTAGGACAATATCCTGGCACTCCGCCAGCAGACTTGCCGTGGCCATGAGCTTTGGGTCCAGTGTCCGAAGCCACCGTAGTTTGGAGCTGGGCAAGAGTCACAGCGGCCAGGACAGCGTCCAAGCTGTCCAGCACCTCTGCAAACCTTGGTTTGATTGCATTTTTATGTATCATTTGAGGCAAAGAACAAATAACACTGTCTATGCTGTCTATCTATCTACACACAAGGTTATACATTCTGAGAAGCATAGTTAAAAAAATATATAATTTTACATTATATTCTTTCATAAAGTGTTAATTTTAAAAAAAAATGCATGCCAAGCTTATACGTTCTATTAGTTTACAGCACAAGACTTTGCATTTCTATCATCTCCAGTCACACATCATCCAACGGTAAATTCTAGATCAGGATATATTCTCTGTCTATATGCATTTTCCATCCGTCCAGGTCAATAAATCTAAACACACATGAAAGTTTTTACCGTGAAAACGGCCCCTGGAGGCCACTCTTCAGTTCCAGGGTCTTGAACATCAGAGGGGAAGGGATTGTGATTGGGTTTTTCCAACATCTACTGAACCTTTGGTTGGTGCCAACTCCGGTGGATCCGTCAGCGGCGTCGCTCCTCAATCTTTGATGCACCGTCACTGTGGTATCGGTAGTTACTAATCACTCTGCAGGAAGTCATATTGCCCTCAACACTCCTGTCAT
This sequence comes from Hirundichthys speculiger, assembly GCA_018398805.1. Lineage (NCBI taxonomy): Eukaryota > Metazoa > Chordata > Actinopteri > Beloniformes > Exocoetidae > Hirundichthys > Hirundichthys speculiger. Next base: position 61,318 of record JAGFBZ010002519.1, read on the forward strand.
CTCTCTTTTCCTCCCTTCTTCCCTCCTTCACTGTTTTCGGGCTACTCTTCCTCAGAAGCAAACTTTGGAAAACATTTTAAAGATCCGAACTGTCACTTGAGCTTATTGCAGCCCTCTGGGCTTGCAGTACAAACACACGTACGCGCACACACACACACACACGGCAGCCTCTCACTAATAATAGGGGCAGAGAGAAGCCGTCTGGATTCAGGGACTTGTAAACACACTTCGTTCTACCAACAATTCTCTTTGATCTTTATCAAACAAAACAGTTTCCTTGATGCATTTTGCGCTTTCGTCTTTAAACTTGAACTGACTGCAATGCACTTTTCCCACTTCGATTTCCCCACCCATAAATAAAGCACACTTGGATTTCCTGACTGTGGGCTTTCAGTACACCAGTAGCTGCCACATCTGTCAGATCCATTAATTCAGCAGCGTGCGAGCAAGTTCTGCTCTGCCATTTCTGGAGGCTACTTGTTTACATCTCAAAGACGTTCATTTTGCATATCTAATCAGATTTGGTTTTATTTTTAGCAGGATGCTGGAATGCGGGGTGCATTACTTATGTTTTTGAAAAGGCTTCAGTGGATTGTCAGATCTCCTTTTTTACCCTCAACACAACTCAGCAAAACTTCCCTCCACAAAGACGCGCGGTGCTGCACCGCGACTGTTTCATCCACTTAGGAGTTCGAGACGCCTCCTCGCAAAAGTCTCCCCGCTTCCTGTGTGCGCAGGAAAGAAAAATCTTGCCCTTCAGTTTCTGGATCCCATGGTCCATAATGATCTGATCTCTGTCTCCCATAGGCGGCCGTTGCTGTGGCAACCTGATGACGCTCTGAGGCAGGATGGAGAGAAGAGGGAGGGAGGGGGGGGAGGAGAGGAGGAAGAAGGTAGCTGCACCAAAGATTGATTGAGATTGAGCTGATGACTCACATGGTTGGGAAAAAAAAAAAGATAAAATTATGGAAGACATATCATGCGTTCACTCTCTTCGCTTCTCCTCTCTCGCGCGTCATCGTTGTCATGAAGTATTCTGCGCGTGAAGTATTTTGTCCCCGTGTGACATACGGGGACAAAATACTTCAACTTTGAGCGATCGCGCTGGGATGGAGCTTCACACCAAAATACAGCTCACTGACATGACGAACTTGAGTGCAGAGCAAATGAGAATCATAATGAATAGGTCTTGGCTTGATCACACACACAGAGAGAGCCCCCCCCCCCCCCCCCCCCCCCCACCACCACCACCTCTATCCTCCATCACCTTGACTCCTTGCCTCTGCCTCTGCCCTGCTGTTGCCATAGCGACAACTGGGTTACAGACTCCAAACAACTTAGTGACAGAAATAAATACCTTTGTTTCAGCGCTGGAGGACAACGGTTCTAGATGAACCTCCTTGGGTTTGCTGAGCAGCTGCTCTTCACAGAGCCACATTTGTTAAGTATTTGCATTTGTTTTTTTTTATTTGCTTCATCGTATGATGTTGGTAAAGTGCAAGCTATAGACAAAATTTTGGTTGGGACCTAATCTCAAATAATAAGGCTTATGCATTAATATTTGATTTTTTTTTTAAATTGAAACACATATATAATGGCATTTAATTTACCTCAGAAAGATGTCACATCAACATATTAAACCAGCATTTCTAGCCACTGTTAGCTATAATTATACATAACAGTGCTGCCTTCTGTCCATTAACTTCCACTTATCTGAGTTGGGGGGTCACAGGGGCCTAAACAGAGAAGCCCACACCTCCCTTTTCTCTCCAGCTCCCTCCTATAGCTCCTCTGGGGGAATACCAAATTGTTCCCAAGTAAGCTGAGAGATATAATCTTTCCAGTGTGTCCTGGGTCTGCCCCGGGGCCTCGGCCCAGTTGGATGTGCTTAAAACGCCTCTCTGGGGAGGCATCCAAGAAGCCTCCCAACCAGATGCCCGAACCACCTCAACTGGCTCCTGAGGCTCCACTCAAAGTGTCTCCCTGATGACTGAATTTCCCACGCTATCCCAAAAAACGATCCAAACTTCAAATCAAATTTCTCCCAACTATCTACATGGGCGAGCTCTAGCTGTGTAACTGCAGTGGGATTGACTGAATTGAAATTGTTTTCCATCTTTCGGCAGAAGCTACACTGTCACTGTGATGCTCCGAACACACAATTCAATTCAGCAACGCTTGACGTCACCCCATTTAAAGTTGGAGACCAACACTGATTATCATTTGCTGAAAAAACTCAAAGATGTCGGAGGAATTTTTCAAATATTCTCCATTTTGAATTCCTAACACCAAACAAGAACAACTAAATAGAACCAAAAAATCTTCACCCACTTATTTATTCCAGTATTTAACTTATTACTTTGATTCACTGACTGGACTGAAGTCCAGTGGACTTGTTAGCATTGCAAACAAGTGGACTTGTTAGCATCGCAGCTCAGCGAGCAGGCTAACACGTGTTCAGAAACATCTACCATTTAATTGAGCATAAAATATGCAACTCAGAGTGGACTATGTACTCCTCTGGCAAAAGTGTCTGTAACCGTTACTTTATATGATGTGTTTTTTTTACGGGTTTTATGGTTTTGTATTGCAGCCATGTCATGGTTAAAGTTTGGTGGAGGTGAAAAGAAAAAAACTCAGAAGACATAGGAGGAATTTTTCAAATAGGCTCTATCGTGACCAATCACCCACCAAAATGAAGTTGGAAGAACTATATTCCACCTTAGCTTTAAGGTGGGAACAACTTAAAACTACATTCCACTACAAAACAACAAAGTTATAACATTCTCTTCTACCATTACTACTGCTTGTTTATGTGAAATGCATTCTGGGATATTTTGCCATCTTGTGTCAACATAAGTGTGCATGTGACACATCCTACATAAAATGTGGGGAGCAAGAACACTTCAGGGAATTTTGACTGTACTTTAGAAGTGGAGCAGAACTTCAGCCAAGACCGATGATGTTTCACACAAACACAAGTACAAACAGACAGACACACGCTGAGAATTACCGAAACTTAATTGGGCGTTCCAGTCTGACTTCCGATTACAAATGGAACGCAATCATAATTCAGGGCAGAACTCAAAGTTGCATGACATGGAAAAGAGTGAGCGGGTCGTGCTGTTAGAAATTCATAGACGATCTTCGGCTACCTCTTCCGTACACAATGGCATTCTTTCAGTGAACCCAACTCTCTTTAGGACCCAGGGCGGCCTCTGGGGGAAGTCCTCTGCCGCTGGCGGGGCAAGGCAGGCAGTCAGAGCTAGAGAGGCACATCCACGCACACACACACACGTACGCACACACGTACGCGCACTCACCGAGCTCTTCTCCGACAGAGGAGAGAGCGCGAGCGCCAGAGAGGAGAGAGCGCGAGCGCCAGAGAGAGGATAAACAGAGGGAGACTATAGGAACGCAGCAGCGGCTCGCGAGTGTGTGTGCGCGTGTGTGTGTGTGTGTGTCGGTACGCTCGTTCGCTCGGTGCTCGAGACGACTGGCGGGGCGGATATGGAGGGGCTCGGGAAAAACGCTGGGAAGTGACCGAAGAGAGAAAGAAAGAGACAGACAGAAAGAGAGGAGAAGAAGAAGAAGAAGGGCGGACTGATAGAGAGCACGGAAGGAAGGACGGAGGGAAGAAGAGGAGAGAGAAGTCTGACAGGAGAGGAAGAGTGTGGAGAAGGGGTTCATCTGGAACACACAAGGATCCTGAGGTGACTTCTTTGGGCTTTCATGGCTGTATGTAGGTCTGCCAGATGTGTGTGTGTGTGTGTGTGTGCGCGTGTGTGTGGCGTTGACATGTGCTGCCTGTCTGCATTTGAAGGGTATTGTGGAGGATGTGTGTGTGTGTTGTGGGGAGGGGTTGAGGGGGTTTGCATATGTGTCAGTGAGAGCATGTGTGTATCCCATAAATACAGTGGTGTGTGTGTGTGTGCGTGTGTGTGAACTATGAGCGTTGTTTTTTCCAGCAGCTAAAAAGGGGCCAAAGTGTGTAAGTGAGCTGAAGTGACCACTGTAAACTGGAGTGAAGGGATCAAAAGGAGGGGCTACTTTTTAGGGAACAGCCTGATCCCATTCCAACACACACACACACATTCACGCACACACACTTCTCCGGTATGCTACTTTAAGTTGAGGGAGGGAAAATCAGGGGGGCATAACCCTCCCTATTCAAGAAGCCAGAGTCTGTCTTCACCCAGCACCACCTCTCCTTCACTATGAATCAGTGCGTTTACATGGGAAGTTTAATTCCTCTTTAATTCAGATTTAAAATTAAATCAGATAAAAAATTACGATGTAAACACCTAATTCCGAATGAAAATGTCTATTCCGAATTAAACTTAATTCGGAAGTGAGTGGCTGGTTTATTCCGATTTTAAATCCGAATAGAATAATTCCGCGGTCATGTATACAATAATCCCCCACACTTCACAGTCTCAGCAATCGCGGTCTCAGTACATCGCGAAAGTTTCAAAAATATTCATAGAAAAAAAAATATTCGAAAAAAAATTCTAATGAAGCGCGCTAGGCTGAAGCGAAACCCAGGAAGCAACAAGAGCCAACAGGGGAGGCGAATATCGAGACCTGTGATTGGCTGCTACGACGGGCATTACTGTGTCGTCGGTTGTCTGTACGCTGATTGGCTGACACACGTCCCCGATCTCCTATCTCTCGCTCTCGTTAGCTACGCACAGAGGAGAGATCGTCAAAGTGAGTGTACGTTCCGTAGATTTTGCGTTAGCGTGTACATGTATACTGTATGTACATGTACATGTACACGTACATCCACATCGCGGTTTTCACCTATCGCGGGGGGGGTCACAGCCCCCATTAACCGCAAAGGACGGGGGATTACAGTACACTCATTCCGCTTTAAATAAATTCCGATCTTTCTGCGCATGCTAGTTCCTTTGCCCGTCCGTCGCGATGACGCTTATATTCCACGCTGGGCCCTGTTTCGAAAGAAAATCGTCAACATGATGTTGTCGTGCCGCTGCTTCAAAAAATTAAATCAAGACAAATCCAAAAAGGATGCTAATAATGTAGTCCTCCATGTTGTTGCTATGCTAATCAAGTAAGTTTGTTTTCTTCCGGTAGGCGTAAATACCTAAAGTCGTTCGCCCTCCTATCCAATCAGAACCCTTCCCAACCCCCAGACCTTAAGCGGAATTGGATAAAGCCGATCAAACGTGTTTTCCGTGTAAACCTCAATTCGGAATTACTATTTCCGTGTAAACTCGAAGGAAAATAGTTTAATTCTGAATTATTTAATTCTGAATAATTAAGTCAGAATTTAAAAAAAAACATGTAACTGTGCATATAATTGCACATGAGTGCGTGTTCATGAGTTTTTTTTTTTTTTTTAAACAGACCTGGTAACACACACAATCTTCGCTCTAGGGTTTGCAAAAATAAAAATAATAATAATAATGATAATAAAATCCACTGACTAAATCTGCGTTTTCTCAGAGGTTAGTTGCTGAGAGGCTTGATGGGAAGCAGCAGCTTCAATATGTGTGCAATACTATACATGTGTGCGTGTGCCAAGTGTGGCAAACAGGTTGAAGGAGGCAGATCTGATCAGACGCACAGCAACAGAGGAGAGAGCGTGGCACAGGCTGAGCAGCAGCCGCACACTGGATTACACACAGACCAACACACACACACACACGCACACACACATGCGCAGGCTCAGGGGCCAGGAGAACAGCTGGGAGAAATGTGTGTGCGCCCGAGAGCCTTTCACTTAATGCATGCGCCTGCCTTTGCACGTGCAGGACTGTTTGCTTTTATATTATCTTTGCTCGCCATGTGCGTGCATGTGTGCGTGTGTGTGTGCGCATCCATCCGAGGCTGTGTAAATATGCGTGTGCTCAGACGGACGGCGTGCGCCCGGTCTGGAGACAAGACGTGGAGGTGGAGGAGGTTTGGCGGGGAGACGATCAGATGACCAGGAATCAGGCAGGTTAATACAGTAGTGGGAGATGAAACGGAGACGGGAGTGGAAGGGAGGGATGATGGAGGTCTGAGAGCAGCAGGAGGAGGAGGAGGAGGAGGAGGAGGAGGAGGAGGAGAAATGGAAAGAAAGCAGAGGAGATGGAGTGGAGGAGACGGGCGCTGACATGCTCTCTCCAGGAGTGCTCAGAGTGCTGCTCATTCATAATTCACCTCCGTGGCAAACGTTCATTCACATATTGACCCCCCATGGCTGCGCTCAATGGAGTTCTCGCCCCTCCACCTTTCCCTGTCTCTCAATGGACGCCCCCGGGGGCGCCACGTTCAGTTAGCCCGCTTCTTTTCCCACTTTAGAGACAGTTGACAGTTGAAGGAAGGGAAAAAAAAAAAAAACTATCCTGTTTTTAATCTTTAATGGCTCGTTCGGTGCAAGTATTTTTTTTTTTTTTTTTTTGAACTGGAGACTCTGATGTGAGATTGAATTGTGTAAATTGAATATTGGATTCAGACTCCAGCCTAGACACAGATAATTGGTATGGACGGACCAGTGGGTTAGTGCTCCCAGTACAACTGTTTGGAGTGAATCCCTGAGCACAGCTAAAACGCTCCATACTGGATCCATAATACATGCGTGGCTGAGTCGAATAGTCTTCCTTTTTAAATACAAGCGTCAGGAAGGTTTGGATGCCGACTCACTTTAACAAAAATAAAAAATAAAAAATCCAGCGTAAATGCTGAAAATGGGCTATTTTTTAATATTTCTGATGATTTTAGCAGCGCCTGGAGCAACGCAGGAACCCGCCGCTGTTCTCTGGTCAGCCGCCATATGGCAGCGCGTCTAAAATGCAACGTCAGAGGAAAGTGTACAGCAGAGGCCATGGTACATTGAGTTCTGAAAGGTAAACAGTACCGTAAACATTACCCAATCAGCAAAAATTATTTAAAAAAAAAAAAAAAAATCCTGCACCTTTTAAGTTTTATAGGGATGGAGCGTCTTTACTATCAGGATGTTCACATGGGAGGTGGTATTTGCTGATAATCACTTTAAATTTCACTGAGAAGCAGGTGGGCATCCTACTTATAATGCAGTTTCAAAAAAAAAAAAAAAAAATGAAATTCACAATTTAACGTTCTATATTTCCTTTGAAGACGGAGGTAGATTTATCCTTGTTGTTCCCATGGTTACCTGACAGCGTGGCAAGCCGCCCCTGCTGCTCTGGACGGCGTTTTCTGCCTTTTTATGCGAGCGGCTGTTGCGAGAGGGGTTTTTGGCGCACGGAGCCGAATGTGCCCTGAAGCCACTCTGGCATGTCGCTATGAACAAAAAAAAAAAAAAAAAAAAAAAAAAAAAGACTTGCTGAGCTGCACCACATTACAGTTTAATCAGCTTTTTTGTGTTTTTCAAAGCTGCAGTAATGTAAAGAGTTAAAGGATCGTATGTCCACATTAAGGATGAATCGGGTCATTTCACAGCCACGGACGTTGACAAGGATTGAATTTGCATCGGATCAAACCAATCTGAATGCAGTTAATTAAAGGGTTTAAAGACCAGCCGTGGGCAGCTCCACTGGCCCCTCCCATCATTACGCATCATCTCTTCCTTCCTTTTTAACCCAAAATCCACCAATATGAGTCAGGGAAACACCAAACGCCTTGTTTCAGGATCCAGGTATTCATTAACCCTTGAAGATGAGAGTGGCTGTCCACTGAGGGGCTACATCCGGCTTGCAAAACTAACTTGATCTTGGGAGCGTGGAACAGTGCAGTCCCTCAACTGACCACCAGGGGGAGTGGCTCCAAAACTGAGTCGACCTCTATTGACCCTCATGTTGCAGCAGAAATAATCATACTTGCTGTCTGGTTCAATAAATGTAGCCAGATCTCACCATGAGAACTGTCTTTCTATGAATCCACAAATATATGCGTAATTAGGGGCATGATTTATTCTGATTTATTTATTTATTTTTAATATTTAGCTACTTAGCACTTAGCATTGTTGGTGAATTTGACATCTGAGACGTGAGCAAAGAGCTCAGAGAGGATTGTCACTCACAAAGATAATGTGGCTCGTTGAGTTGCTAATTGTGCTAACTGCTAACGTCAACCTGCTCTGGACCACCTGCTTCTGCCAGCTGTAACTGCCGATGGACATCTGGTTGAGGCGGCAGCCCCAGACCGGGCTGGTCTTCAGCGTTGCATAGTGCTGGGCGATATGGAAAAAATCATATCTCCCGATATGATCTATTTTATATCACGATAACGATATATATCATGATATACCATAATAAAGTATGTTTTCAGTTATTCTCTGAAAAGTTTGACAAAAATTTCATTGCTTACTTTTAAACTTTATTTTGAAAGGACATTTAGCTGAACTGTCACAAACATACATTTTAGTGCAGCAAAAACAGGTAGGTACAGAGGTACAGTAGCTTTCACATTTTTTTTAAAGTGCACAACAGTTTCTGAGAGGAAAAACACATTTTTGCACTGAAGTTCAGCTATAAAAAATAAACACATTATTTTTCAACTTTCTGAAATCTGTAACCTTTTAGTGCAAAGTTTGCAAACCAATATAAAGTGTCTAATGTAAACATCAGGGTTGAAGAAAACTCTGTTTAAGGCATTAACCATGAATAAAAGTGCAAACATAAAAGGCTACTTTGTAGAAGTAGATATGATTCTATCAAATTTATTGTTGCAGGTTATTTAATTACATATTTGCTGTAATAATTGATAAAATTAGGTTAGAAACGATAGAAATGATAGAAGAGTAATGGCACGATACACACTTTTCTATCGTCCCCACGATATGTATCGTCATATTGCCCAGCATTACCGTTGCATCATTCAAGACCGACCTAGAAGGGTCCAGGTTGCAGCTGCGGTCCATCTGCAACCGCCCCAGCAGTCCTCATTTTGAATCTGGCGATCAAACATGCACTAAGCAAAGCCACAGCAGGTAGCTTGTAACAGGTAACCGAGTTAAGGTGGGCCTGATCCATCTGCCTGCCGGGCTTGTTCCTTCGCCGCATTTGTGGATTTTCAGAAAGTCTTTAAACTTGCTCTTTCAAAAGTTGTCAGTGAAGTTACACCCATCTCTAACTGGTACAGTCCTCTGTTGTAAACCAGTGGAAAAAGTTGGAAGCTAAATCCAAACCCCTGTTCATTTGCAGAAGAGCAGAATCCCCAGAATGCTCCAGGATGACCTCAGTGCTCGGGAGCTGAGCCACCGTTTCTGTATGAGTTTACGAGTGTGTACAAATAAACGTCAGACACAATTTAAAAACTGTTTCGTGGATCCCAATCAGTGTTTCAAAAGGTGCGTTCATGCGCTGACTCCTGCGTGGCTAATTCACAGCTTCAGATGGAGCCACAGAACTATTGCAGCCAGGAGGAAACGGGGGCCGATGGGGGCGATGCTGCACACGGCGGTAGAAATGGGAGATGGAGGGAAGGGGGCCGGGGGTGAACTTGAGGAGATGGAATTGTGCTAAACTGCAAGAAGGAGACATGACTGGGGAGCAGCACGAATGGAAAAGGTCAGATGAATACAAATTGAAAAACAGTGGTCCTGCTACATCTCGCTGTGTTTTACAGGGCCGCAACGTGATGTCGTAATGTTGACTGTAAAATCCGGAGAGTCACCCGCAGCCGGAACGCCGGGAAACTTCGTCCTCCCGTCCGCGTGCTGGCCGTCCAGCCAGTTATCGATGCAGCTACATTACTCGCTGTACCGACGTTTCTCTCTCTACCTCGCGGTAATTTTTGTCCAAAGGTTTTTTCAGAGAGTTTTCACAGCCACAACAACCTGAAAACACAAGCTTATTATTAGTAACAATTATGTCGGTTGCCACGCAACAGCAGAGGGAAGAAAATTGCAAGACTTTATGAGTTCCTTTTTGTCTCGTGTGAAATCTGTGGAAAAAAAAAAAAAAATCACTTGAAGCCGGCGGTTTATAGCTCTGCAGCCGAAGAGACGTTGAAAAAAAAAGTTACCCGTAAACGTGCTGGTGCGCTCGTGACCGTGAACGCGAACACGTGAGACGAGTTATACGGCAGCCACGGACTGAGAAATGAGGTTGAATGGTTCTGAGTGGAGATATTGTGATGGTGTGAATAGCATATATGTAGCTGTGGGGGGGGAAAACAGAAGCAACACGGTGGATGTGCTCATGCATTGATATGATATGCTAATTAGCCATGTGCCTGGTGTTTCTTAAGACAAATAGTCATGTGGAAATGTTACCTTGGGTGGTGGCAGATCGCACCGGAGCAGTGAAAGCTGTTTAAAACTACGCCGGAAATACCTGCTGCTACCTCTCCATCACATGTAGAGCCTACATGTGTGGCGGTCATGCTTATGCGTGTGATTATGTCAGAGAGTCTCCAACCAGTCTGCGTCGGTTCGTTGAAGTCGCAGGAAGCTGCACTTGTGATGGTGTTTTTACCGAAAAGCGGTTTCCTTTCAGTTTCGTAGCTGTTGCTGCCCACGTCGTCCTCCTCAACAGAGTCTCAGGTGATAACAGAGACTCTTTTGAGGTGTGATTTGCACCGTTCTGACCTTTTCTAATCAGTTTGGAGTCTTTCTCTGCATGTTGTTAAAAGGGATGTGAAAAATCCTTTTGATTTGGAGGAAAATGTCTTAATTGTAATGTCTCTGGTAAACGCTGTGATTATCTCTCGGTTTTTAACGTTGGAGCTTCGACCGCGTCGACTCTTGTGTAAACAGGAAAGTGTGTCGTTTGTAGTTGGCGTCTCTTTAACAGAGTCATCACCAGTGAAGTGGACGACGCTTGTGACTCAGTCGTCCTGCTTGACCTCAGGTCAGCTGTTTGTGGCACGTGTTCTAACTGTTTTTGCGCATTCTGCTGGAGATTCTCGAAGGGTAACTTGACTGAATTAAGTGCCAGAGGAAATGCCTTTTTGGTCAAGAGCTCCGTTAAGGTTTTCAAACCCTTTTCTTAGTCACTGTGCCGTTGGCGAGCATGTCCTTAGCCTTGACATACTTCAGAGAGTTGGGTTCTCTCTTCGTGCCTCCATGAGGCTTTTCCCATCTGATGTTATCATAGAAAATGACCAACATCATGCTCTGTTTCATCTGTTTCGCAAAAATATCATTGACTTTTTATTAGGGCTGGGCAACGATTAAAATTTTTTATCGCGATTAATCGCATTATTTCCATGATTTTCCGCATCGTATACGCAAAATCAAATAATGAATTCAAAAGTAGTGTAAAATGCACTTTTATTGAAATGTTCTGCTGCCATATGAACTAAAGTGTCATAACATTTGTTGTTCAAACACTTTTAACATCAGCACTTGTCAGTAACACATATTTAGTGTAAATCTCATCTTTAAAAAATGTCAAATAAAATAAAGTTTATTGCCACTGCCAGGGCATTAATGTCATCCTGTTTTTATGAAAAATTAAAAAAATTCTACAAACAACATCTAACAAAATGATTGTAGCTCAGCACAATCAGTACAATAAAACTGGTAATTTCTGAGGCAACAGCAGAAACTTTTAACGAGGAGTTCAACTTGTCAGTTGTTACAAATAACCTTGTTTCTGTTGAATCCTCCGTCTGGGAGAACTTTAAAATTAAAATATCCATGTTTAAGTTCAGTAACTTTACCAATCCGTGTATCATTTATTCTTTCCATTTTCAGTTGTCAATCAAAAATAAAAAAAGATTAAAAAGTGACATTTTATTACGTTTTTCATTTTTAATCTAACACAAAAAATGAAAAAAATGCCAGTTTTTTTATATTTCAATTTTAGACTTGGATCAAAAATACGAAATTAAAAAACGGGCCACAGAACTGAATTTGTTTATTAATTGAGGACTGGACTTTCTGTTGCCATTACACATCTGTGCCACTAGATGGAGCTGCACAGAAGTAACTAGTAAGAGAACAGCAGGACAGTGAACACATGGAGCAGATCTGATGTAACATGGAGGAATTGTTAATATTGCTACCTGAGTTGCTACCTGAACTGTAAAGTTCACGGATTTTTACCGTTTTCCATTTCGGTCGATATCCGGTATTAGTCGATACCTGTCAGGGACGATGAGAGAAAAGTCAAACGGTTCTGAACATTAACTGATCAACTGGAGCGTCTCTTTAAAAAAATAAAATAAAATATGCATTTATTCACCAGCTCTCCAAGACTCCAAAGCACTGCCAACCATTTCTCAAGTGGAATATGCACCATGTCTCTCATTATGAACGTAAAATAGCAGCAAAGGTCTTTTATTGAGGTTTCAGTTTTCAGGTTTCTAACAGGACCCATTAAAACAAGCTCTTTCTCCATCTCCCTTTGCTGACTTATTGTCCTTTAAATCTCTGCTAGAGACTTTGACCTTCATTACGCCGACAGCGAGCCGAGAGAAGCATTTCGAGTCACTTGATCCTCATCCATTTCATCTCCAAAAATTAATTTAATAGTTAATGACTGAGCCGCTAATGTAATTTGTTGCACTTTTGGTAGATAAACCAGACATCTTTCATGTGTTTCTTCGTGAGTTGGGACAACTGAAGTGTTAAAGCGGGGCTCCGAATGGGAGTGGAAACGCAGCTGGCGAAGATGGCTCAGGAGAATAATGCTCCTCTGAATCCCCCAGGTTATATTTGTCTTCAGTCGGCCTCCCGCTGACTTGAAATGGACATATTGTCCACAGTTCTGGGCGCCTCTGTCGAATTAGCCTCCCTCCATTTAGTCATGCTGAGCTTCTGCTGGTCGCATCCTCACGTAGTGGAACACCAGTGCACGTGGAAACACACACACACACACACACACACATGCACACCACCATGCACAAAAAAAGACGTCATTGAGTGTAAAAATAGAGCTTATAAAAGGAGGAAAAAAAGGGTTTTATATTAACAAGGGGTGATATCACGTTTGGTTTCTATCCATGGCTGACGAATCGGAGGACAGATGTGGCGAGAATCAGCTGCGGCTCAGTTACAAAGCAGGGTTTTTTGGTTTGTTTGTTGTTATTTTTTCATGATCTTAATGTCGAGGAGTTTAAACAGTCGCAGTTTTCGTGCGTATGCGTGCCCCTGCCTCTTGTGTTTGTGTGTTTTTCAGCGGCGGAGGCATGCATACGGTGACGCTGCTCTGGTTGCCAAGCAACACAGGAACGTGGGTGGAAGGATTTCCTGTCCTTAGGAAGCTTTGTTTATAAGTGGGGTGGGGGGGGTGTGTGTTCATGCATTTATGTGTGCATGTGTTTGCCTGTGCAGATGCCAGGCTGCGTTTCAGCTGTGTGCTTGAGTGCTTGTGTGCTTTAATGCAGCCTTAGCCTCAAGTGAAAGTGCTACAGAAAAGTAATCTAAGACACGCACGCACTCACGCGCTTGCGTATACACTGTAGAAACAGAGAAAAGACTAAAAAAGACCCTTTCTAGTCTGCTGGGTTGGATTTGTGTTGCATAACTCCTCTAGCTGGGTCCGCTTTCAGCGATCTGTCTCCTCCTCTACTACCCAAACACTCACAACATGTCACCAGGCCGCCTCCCCACGATGATGTCATCAGCATGCCACATTTTATGCCCCCCTCTCGCACATGAGATTGCAATTATGTGTCCATGCCCTTCATGCAATTACAAAAAACACGCACGCACACACAGGCGCGTCTGTCCTGCAGGCATCGGACCCCGTGATTACGTAAATGACATTGAATGAATGGGATGACGTCAGCCGGGCTCTTGCTGACTCTCCTGTCTGTCTGGCTAGCTGCAGTGATGTCATAAGTGATGCAGCCATACTTCTTTTTTTGTGTGTGTTGGCATGCAAAAAAGAACATCTGCTTTTTACATTGAAAAAAAAAAAACCCATAATATTACTCCCTGTTCTTTTGTCTTCAGTAGAAAGTACTTCATAAGTTATAGTAAAACACACACACACACACACTCTCGCTGACTTACAGCTGAGGTTTGTTACGGCCTCCTGAGAGAGGCATCTGTTTGAAATGGATTCCATGATTCCCGTGTCTTACAACTTCATTGCCTTGTTGCCCTCCGTCTGCAACCGGGTGACCTTTCGTTGATTCTCATCCAGAGGCTCGTCAACACTCCCGGGCAGCCCGGTGAATGAAAAGGGAAAGAGATGATGTTAGGTCATCTCCGCGGCTTCTGTGCACGCCGGGTCTCTTTTTTTTTTTCCTAGCAAAAGAAAACGCCGTTTTGGAGAAAGAGGAGCCGTTGAAGTGGTTGGCCTTCTACGACACTCGACTAAAATAGTAATAATTTTTTTTAGCTCTGAGCTGTTTTTTGCCATGTTTTTTTTTTTTTTTCTTTTTGATAAGCATGGAAGAGCACAGCTCTATTTGTGTCTCGGGCACAATAGGCTGCCTGTTGTATTCTCCAAGTGTTGTGGTTGGAGCTCTGAACATCTGCCGTGTAAGTCTGGATGGGAGAACTGGGAGCATTTAACCCGCTAAACACACACTTTCATCTCTGCTGTCCTCTGCCACTCTTTCCCCCTCTGAAACCTCAAACTTCAAACTATAGGGAAATACAGCGACCTGAGAGTTTATGAACTGGGAAGCAACACAGACAAAAACAAAATATCCAGATTTTCCTATTAAACTGATTAGCATTAGCTCAGCCCGGTTAAGTCCAAACCACAAACAGAGCGTTGCACATTCCTACGGCCAGCTTAGCTTAGCGCTGAACGGGACCGTTTGATACCTTTGCGGACCCGAACGTGAAACTTCCGTGCGCGCTCGTGAAACACACACACACACACACAAAAGAAAAAACACAAACGGATCAGAAACGCTCGCCGGATGACTCAGCAGGTAGTCAGTTTGACACAGAAAACTGCAGCAGTTATGTTTGTACATATAAGCACATCGTACAGTCACGCGTGCGAGTGTGCGTGTGTGTGTCACCCCCCCCCCACCTCCATCCACCTTCATCCCAGAGGAGTCTCAGGGTGTTAGTCAGCGTCTGTGTGTCCATGCGTGGGCCTGTTCCCTGGCAGTGCGAGGGGAAAAAATACCTTCCCATATGATGTAAACACCAAAGTCCCCGCGTACGCGCGCGCCTCCCTGTGTGCTCGTGAGATCGCGTTCGTGTATGACTGGCATCCTCTGAGATAGGACAACGCTGCCCGTGTCAGTTTTCCAAATTATTCCACGACGCCGTGCAGTTTCCTTCTGCAGATAAGTTCCTCTGCCATCTCTGCTTTGTTCAGGGGAGAGCAGACGGCAAAGACGGAGACGTCAGAGCGGCTGGCATGTGACATATCTGACTAAAGACAGACCGTCAGGTAAAATAAATAAATAAATCAGAAATAGTTGATTTAACTCAATTTATAGAAATGTCTTTCATTGATTTTTAGAATGCTAGTTGCACTAGCAGTGCATTTATTAAGTAATTTCAAGCAGGTGAGCTTCATTATATTTAATGTTTTGCTGCAAATAAAATAATTGACTCTTTAGCAGTTGGACAGGAAAGCCCAGCAGAGCAGTAGAGGGAACGCACCTACCTCACTCTTCCATCCAGGCGCACCCTAAAGTAGCGGTCCCCAGTCCCTGGTACCCTGGCCCGGTACCATTCTTACCGTTTGATTTATAATCTGAGTCTAAATTATGTTTTATTTTGATTCTTTCCTTTACATCTGTCTACGACATGGGGTGAATTCCAATTCCTCTCTTAACCCTCAATCTTAAGTAAGTTTAGGGGCTGTCTTGTGACTTAGAAATGGGACACCCCTCGACTGCAGTTACGTCTTCAGACTGAAATGTATCAGAACCCGTGTTGTCTCTGTATTCCCTGAAATGACACAGGGATAACAATGAAAAGAGCGCTGTATATTCTCCAAATAATATTAGCAAATAACACAATAGAGGATACATTATTCAGTCCTCCGTCCCTACACAACAAGGTATACAAGTAACGTGAAGCTGGCTGGGACCGCCGGCTGGGACCGCCGGCCAGGACTGCCGGTCTGGCGCAAAAATCGTAAAGTAAAAAAATAAATGTTACGCAACAACGATGTTAATCCATTAAAAAAAATCTCAAACAAGACAATAAGATGGTTTCCTAACATTTATATCTTTTAGAACTATGAAGATACTTACATTTGTAGCTAGCTTTTTTTGTCGCCATCCTTTTCGAAGATGACTTGGCTAAATTACCCAGTGCCTTCTGGTTAGCCCTTACTTCCAAGGGTGGTGCCGCAGAATCTCAATTTTGAGGAGGATACGGCCTCAAACTGGTCCCTCAATTTGATGTTCTTAGAATCGGGACAACACTTGCACTTAGCGAGAGCGTACATTTTCGAGATTGAGGGTTGAGATTGAGGGTAAAGGGAGGAATTGGAATTCACACTTACTCTTGATGCATGACCAGACTTCAAGACCCGTGTCTCGGTCACGTGATACGTTTAAGCCCCCAAGCTGGCAAAATGAGTCAAAAACAAACATTCAGAAAGAGTCTTTGCGCTGAGAGGATGCTACCGATGGTCTGTTGTTACGCTTCAGATAAAGTTGCACATGAATACACAGAGGATTTACTTTTATTATTATGAATAGAAAACACCACAGTTTTTATGTCGCTCGTATCATTTTATTTTGTCGTAATTATCCGCGACACTTTTTACAGACTGGTCCGTGAAAATATTGCCTGACAAACTGGTTCGTGGTTGGGGGCCACTGCCCTAAAGCATTCAACCCAGCTGCCAGTCATGGGATTTGATTTTATAGCAGGAAAATTTCATTTTAAAGTAAAAGTTGTTGCTCTTGACAGACACCCTTGTGACCCCGTGATGAATCAGAACCATGGACATTAACAAACTACCATGCATTAAATTTCCTGATGTTTGAATTTACTTCATTACAGCTAGAAAATTCCCGAAGAAAAGAAAATCCTGAATGTCTGCTCCAGCTGACAGAAACACTTTAGCGGCTTGATTTAGCCATCTATCAAAATGTCAGTGATAAACTTGAAAATTCCCTTTTATGAATTTGATTTGCAGAATAAACCTGTTTCTGTTACTCTAAGGTTCTCATGGCCAACGTCTGAACTTCATTCACAATTCTGACTAAAAGGAGTATTGTTACAGATATTTTTAAATATGGAGCACCAGCAGAAACACTGCAGTTACATGGACTATAAATGGTGAATGCTCCTGAAGAGCCTTTTCCGTGGGTCTCACTGGGAAAGAAAGGGCCACAGTCTGTTTTTGCAGCAGTTCTGCTCCGACCTCAGGTCCCACTAGAAGTGTTTCTGCTGGATCTGTGAGGTTACGAGTTTACCCGGAGGTTTCACATGAGATCACATGAGAATTCCGCGGTAGTCTGCTTGTTTATCTCACCATGCCTTGTCCTTCCTGGAGTTATAGGTATGAAAAAAGATGAGTGAGGCCAAATGAAATAAACTTCTAAACCAAATGTCTCCTCTGGTTCAAGTGTCTTCTGAAACTCCCAGAGTAGAGGCTACCTGAGTGCCATGGAATGTGACATGTATATCCGGGGCATCCGGGGCTTTGGAGACCCTGTGCCTTTATGGTCTTCTCCATGCTAGTTCATTCCTCCAGTTACTCCAGGAAAACTTGAAAATTCACCAGATTCTCTACGCTGACATCTGTTCCATGTTAACTGATGAGGCTAAGCCGTAGTCAAGCACCAGAATAAATTTGCTGCGTAACTGTAGCAGAGCAGAGTAGACCGTCGCTTGTGAAATACGCTGCAGGGCTTCGGGTGGGACCTAGCGTGGCACATCTGTCTTGCAGCGCTTCTGTCCCCGGTGGGACTGAGGGGTTGCTTGTCGGTCATTCGTCAAAAATATTCCTATATATATATATATATATATATATTTATATTTATATATATTTTTATTTTTTCCCATAAAATTAAGGTGTCTCACACAATTTTGATATGGATTGCAGCGGTCCGTGTTTCTCGATTCTCTTTATTTCTTGTAGAGGTGTCTGTGTTTACCGCCAACGAGTGAACTCATGAGATGGATAGCTCAGAGGAGAGGTGTTTGACGGAATGTGGTGGTGAGAGTGTTGCATTATGATCCGCTCATTTATGGAATCTGCAGTGAAAGTAGACATCAGGCCAGAGTAAAAGTTTGACCTGTATTTCGTACCTTATAAAAAAAAACAAAACAATGACTTCCTTTTTGGTGCTCCCGTCCCGCGTCAACACACAGCGATGTGATCCACATGGTTAATGTGGCGCAAGTTTTACGCCGGATGTGTTTCCTGGCGCAGGCGAGATTTGATTTTCATACTTTCATGTGTTTATGATCTGCTGTTTCAGTGGAGTTTATTTGAAAACGTCAGCAGGTTCGACTAATGCAGGCGTTGAAAGTGTCGTGTCACGGTTGTCATCCCCGTCAGGAGCTTGCACAGAATCAGAAGAGATGATTCCCATCATAACACATCGATTTCATCCAAGTAAACAGCAAAATGCACGTTTTGATTCATTTTACGAATGTTGCTGCTTTGTCAGTGTGGTTTGGCAAAGTTACTTGTGGATTATAATGATCCGGTCTTTCAGTACTGTGCAAAAGTCTAGACACCTCCAGTCTTCTTGTTTTATCAACATTAGCATGACGTCCATATTTATTTTGTCGTCTCTTTAAGATTCAAAAAGGAAATAAACCCAACCGTAAGGAGAGTGGAATCCAGATGAAATGACGTCAAACATCTGGATCGGTCTCCTTGAAGAGTTACTGTAAACTAGTTCTGAGGGACTTCACGCTCAATAATGACATTTGCTCGGAGGCTCATGTTGTTGAGAACGTTGTTTTTTTTCTCCGTCCATGTTATCTCGGAGTTGATCGATATGTGTTCTTCGATGTCTTATGAGGATTATTAAAAATGGCCAATAATCAGCCAACCGATAAATTGGCCAATCAAAGACGTTTGTGCAGCTCTGTGCTGTTGTCAATGAAACGCTGCTGCAGATTATTATTACAGGAAAACCATCTGGTTGAATATAAATCCATCTCTGTAGAATGATACCATCTGGTGCTGAGTTTTATTCATACTGAAGATCAAGAGTGGATTCCAATTCCTCCCTTAATCCTCAATCTCAACCCTCAATCTCAAAAATGCGCGCTCCCGCTAAATGCAAGTGTTCTCCCGATTCAAAGAATGTAAAATTGAGGAATGAGTTTGAGGGCTGTATCGCCCTCAAAATTGAGATTCTGCGGCACCACCCTTGGAAGTAAGGGCTACCCAGAAGGCATTGGGTAATTTAGCCAAGACATCATCGAAAAGGATGGCAAAAAGCTAGCTACTAATGTAAGTATCTTAGTAGTTCATAAAGATATAAATGTTAGGAAACCATCTTATTGTCTTTGTTTCAGACTTTTTTCATGGATCGTTGTTGCGTAACATTTATTTTTTTACTTTACGATTTTTGCTGCCAGTCCGGGGCCGCTGGTCCCGGCCGGCTTCACGTTACTTGTATACCTTGTTGTGGAGCAACGGAGGACTGAATAATGTATCCTCTATTGTGTTATTTACTAATATTATTTGTAGAAGAATATACAGCGCTATTTTCATTGTTATCCCTGTGTAATTTCAGGGAATACAGAGACAACACGGGCTCTAATACATTTCAGTCTGAAGACGTAATTGCACTCAAGGGGTGTCCCATTTCTAAGTCACAAGATAGCCCTGATACTTACTTTCGAGGATTAAGATAGAAGGCCAAAAATTGAGGGTTAAGGGCGAGGGTTGAGATTGAGGGTTAAGGGAGGAATTGGAATTGGCCCCAAGTGTAGTCACATGGCACGTAGGGGTGCGATGAGCAGTGGCAGATTTCTTTTTTAGGACAGCGAGTGTTTCTAAAAAGATGGTGGTGGAAGTTCATGATGATTTTGCTGATGTGGCTGACGCAACAGCAGCAAAAGGATCATGTTGTTGTTGAGTCGAGCAGCTGACGGAGTTCGAGTGGCGGCGACTCTACTATGAAACTGGCTGTGTGAACTGTGTTCGTTGTGAGGCGCGTGGAACGCTTTTGTCTCGTGTCCAAAAAAAAGAGTGTCATTTAATTTTGTTTTAAGTAGTAAATGTTGACTTGGAAAGTCGGTCTTAAATTTGATGTATGTGAGAAAACTTTAGAGACGCTGTGTTCGTAAAATAGACCAAAACATCAAGGAAAAGCTGTTGTAATATGGAAAAAACCATGAGTATGAATCCTGTGCTCTGCTTTATCCAGTTCAGATGAAACATTGTTTTTCATCTATTTGAATGTAGTTGTTCATGTTTTTGCTCTTTTATTACAAATGTCAAACTTGAAAACGTCAAACCGAAACACCGACTCGTCTTTGATGTGAGACTTGGTCATCAGGGGGGTTAGGATACTGTAAATACCCCTGGTACCCCTGGTACCCCTGGTACCCCTGTACCTGGATATACTGTATGTCAGAACCAGATTGAAATTAAAAAAACGTGATTGGATGCATCTTTGATGTTTTGGAAGTCTGTAAAGAAATAACCCCGACTTGTTGCCGAACCTCAACTTCTTGTCGGTACGGCCACTTGCGTTCTCAGGTGACGTGTTGTTCCTCGTACCGACACATCAGATTACCAGCGCTATGACACAAAGCAGCCAGTCACAACAGTTAGAGCCAGTGAAGACAGCGTCGCGGGTCATCTTGTTAAAATTCAATGTCAACCAGGGAAACTTTAAGACCTGGAGTTCATGCAGATGTTATTCTGGTGCCTACCAGCCACCCAGCTGTTGTTAACAGAACACGCCGCCATCCAGACCTAGACGGTAACATTGGACACTGAAAAAACCCGTAACAAGACTTAAACACAGCTCACTTGACTGGAATCCAGGCGACTAATGCCAGCTGTCAAAGACCAAGCACTTTGTAAGGAATCTTTGAATCATTTTCCTGCATGTCGAAAGATTATACGAAAGGCACATCTGGTATGTTTAAATATGACATCAAAGGATCCTGAACAATCGGTTAGTATGCAACGCGTCTGAAGTGAGAACATGTAATGAGCCGTAGCTCTTTTTGGCAGCGCAGCGAGGCACTGTAACAATTCAGAAAGGTGGTTTTAATGATGTGAATGAGAAAGAGACAGATTTTTAACAAAAATAGTGAAGAAGAAGAAGACAGACGTCCTAACTTTTAGTCTGAATTACTTGTGAAACTCAAGGACAGGAAGTTTCTACTCTTCTCATAATGCATCTGCACAGGATATCCTCATTTCCCTGCCGGTAAAATACAGATTCCTGCCTTTTAAACCCAGGGCTTGTAACTCTGGGTTTTCATCAAAAAGTTGTGGCCTCCAACTGCTTGAGGAAATACATTTTTGATGACATCCATCGACTCTATAAGACCACTTTCTATGCATGGGCACATCATGCTTACTAGGTACCACACCGGAGCACTTTCATTTCTGACACTTCAATTTATTTATGGTAAACCGTGAATTTATCTTTTAGCCTCTCTGGATATTTGTGCCTTAAAACAGTCCATAAATCAAGATTCTCCAGCCTCACTTTTTCACTGTGCACAAAGAGTTAGAGGTGGCGAGGACGGGAGCCCTGTTCTGGTGATGATCTATAATAAACTCCTCCCACAGGAGAGCTGAGCTCGCTGCAGTTTGATGCACTCTTTTTAAAGTTGTGGTCCAAGTCACCTTCCAAACTACTGTTGGTAGGACATAAACTTTGCAATAGGAAAGGGACATGGTTGTTCTCAATTGTGCTCTTGTGCCTTTTACGGTTTATTTTCAGTGCAAAAGTGCGTTTGAACTGACTATTTTACTGTTGGACATCATGTTGCAACTGCTCGAGTACTGCAAGCACTTGTTGTTTTCAATCAATAGGAGGATGGTTGCAGATATTTAATCTCTCATAAAAAGGTGAGAGATTGGACACAAGATTAGGAAAATTTGGATCATTTTATTTGAAATTTACAGGAAATAAAAAGTCAAATCTCAACAGTAAAATGGTAACTCGGGTGAAGCCGAGCGAGAAAGTTATAAAATCTGCTCCTAAACCTGCTCTTTAGCTATATTTCACTTAAGAGACATGTTGTTCAAAAGTTGAAACAATTTCCTGTCGTCTCAGTGACTAAAATAACCTAGAGATCCAGTGCAAAAAGTCCCGTTTCAACTGCGTCCGCGCTGCTCCGTTCATAGCAGTCTGTTTTAGGGGGCGGGGCCAGCTGTCCAGGTAGACTCCACCCATTTTTTCCCAGGGTTTACCTCTTTTGAGATGAGCGTAGCAGCTTTGTGCAAACTCACCTCAGATGTACAATGAACGCGGCGCCCTGTGAAGTTTGGCGAAGATTCGCCGTCATTCTGCAACATGATGCTCAAGAGCAGGAGGCGAGCGGTAGAAAAATGAAGTGTGAAAAGGATGAGGACCTTTTTTTTTAAATTATTACTATTATTATTTGCCCTCACCCCCCCTTTGATCGCCACGGGGAGTCCGGGGAGCTGAGATGGTTGAGTTTCTGGACTCCAGCGTCTCATGCAGGTGGATATCAGACTTCAGACGGGCGGATGTAAGCGGGGTAGGAATACTTGCGGTGCTTGTTAACAACAGATGGTTTCATCCTGGATGTGTGACATCCCACCTCGTGCTTATTTTAATTTACTCCCCAACAATATAACTTCTCCTTTGTTTGTCAATGAAGTTTCATTCAGTTCGACTTGTCGCGGCGCCTCGCAGATCTCAGTGACACGTTCTCAAACCTGCTCGACTCTAAATAAAGTGTTGTGACACCTCGATGTTTTTGAGTCGGTCGTGACTTCAAATACCCAAATAAATGGTGTTGAGCTGCGGGGGAAAAAGCGATTTACAGTATGACCCTTTTAAAGATTACAAGCTAACAAACTTGAACGTTGCCCGCAGCACTCCGTTGTTGTGTAGCGTGAATCAGTGCATTCTTTGCATTTCTTCTCCATTATCAGGAGCCTGGTGTGGAACAATCATCATCTGTCAGCGTGTTCATCGCGGCCATATCCAGCTCTGGTCAGCGACACACGATACCGTGCGTCTCCGTGTGTTTGCTGCCAGGCAACTCCGGCGCAGCGCCCCTGACCTTCCGACCCTGCCAGCTCTGGTGTTTGCCGTGCCCGTCTCGCACTCATTTGTGCGCGGCAGCTGAGAGCAGCTGTTGGTTTCAGCGAGGCTCGGCGAGGCCGCGTCTGCAGGTTTTCGTTTTGTGTGTGTGTGTTATGTTCGCGCAAAGCCGCCGTCGCCGTTCATCTGTGCACACACCCACTACAACATAATATGGCACACTGACACCTCCGCGGCGCGATAACAGCATAGAGTCACTCATCCAAAGCGCTTCCCCTACAAACACACACACACACACACACACATGCACTCAACCCTGTTGTCAGATTGCAGCCGAAAATAGAGCTGAGGGAGCGATGGAGCAGTCATTCCCCTGAAGATCCATTCATGTAAAATACTGTTATTCAAACCTCCCTCCCCTTTGATCAATAGTCTTATTCATCTCTCTTTTGACTGCAAAAAAAAAAAAACCAAACAGGCCTCGTCTTCTGCTTCCCAGCGAGAGGCTCTGCGGCTGCGTTTCCTCCGCGCTTCTCCATTAGAGGAATGCCCTTGGCCTGTCTGACCTGCACGCTCCCGCTGAGCCCTCCGTCAAACACCCGGGGGCGGGCTCCGCCGCGCCGCTCCAGCCAATCAGGGGCCCCGGCAGTTAATGACATCATTTAGCCGAGGATCTCTAGGACTGGCCCCTCGAGGTGACTCGTCGCGGAGAGAGTGCTCTTATTGTTATGAAGATTAAGTGTTATATGAAAGGCTATCAGAGGAGAGCCCCTTAATGAAAGTGGAGCGCAGAGAGCAGAGCGTCGTAGGGAGACGGGAAGAAGAGGGGAGGAGGAAGACTTGAGAGGAGGAGGGGAGGGAGGAGAAAAAAAGGGTAGATTTCAGGTGATAGAGGACGGACGACGTGAGAGGAGGTAAAAGAGCGAGAGGGAAGGGAATCGGGGGCTGAATATTTAGCAGCTGGGTCCAGACTTGCTGACTCCGGGCGTTCATGCTCTGCATGAACCATGAGATGAAGACAGTGAAGCACAGGAAACCGATGCAAAAAGGGGAGGAAGGAGAGGACGGAGCAAGTGCATGAACGTGTACAGATTTCACCGGTTTTGGTCCTTTTCTGCTCTGCACTCATATGTGGGCGCACGCAGGAATGCACGCCTGTGCGTGCAAGTTTCCCTCGCCGTTTGGTATAAGAGTGGAACGCCCTGCCTCAGAGGAAAATTCCACCCTCCGCTGCTCCTACGCTGTTGTAAATCTTCCGACTGAATTGTCCAGCATATTCAAACCCATTTTTTTTTTGTTTTTTTTTACGTGCAGTCCTCATTTGGCTGCCTTTAGTTCATCTTTTACTACATTTCCCAGAATGCCCCGTGACAAGCCGGCGGCTCTTTTCCGCCACCTGAGAAGGCGTGACGCGACTCGTCGGCGAGGGCCAGATGTGCGCGTTTGTTCCCTTTAAACGCGCCACGTGGTGTGGAAAAATTAAAGAGTGCCTGCTCCGCGATTGATTCCAGCAGGAATGTTCGCCACCCCTGAAAGTTGCGGACTTTTAAAAGACACCGAGGAGACCGAGGACAAAGCTTCCAGCCGCCTTGCGGGACCGTAATGTTTCCTTTTGTAGATGCAGTGGAACGACTCCCATGTGGAGCTGTGCTAAGTTTTCCAAACAGGCCTCAATCCAGCACTTATCACCAAAACTCAACCATATTCTTTTGTTCTGCTTGTTCAAGGGTGTGTTTTTTCTTCTACTTCTTTTTTTTTTTTTACTTCGATAGCTTCAAGCAAATATAAAGTTATTCAATTACCACAGGTTCCACAGGAGAGCTGAAGTGTGTGATATTGTTTCACAGTTTTCTCTGCTCTTTCAAGAACTTGATTAGGGAGGAAACACTGGAGACCTCGGTTTTTATTTGCTCGTCGAGCTGACGCTTTTAGCTGAAGGCTTTGGTAATTCTCAGAAGCACAGACTGAAACTAACTTTTTGACTCGCCTGCTAAAATGCCATTAAAACAAACAAACATAAAAAAAAAAAAAAAGAACATACAAAGAAAGTCTCCCTGGAAACGCTTTCACCAGGCGGTCGGTCAGCTATGATAAGTGATGTGCTGTTACGTCTGGACGCAGCTGGGTGTCCACTTATCTGCTCTGATTGGGTCAAATACGGGTCAAATATTCATTTGGTCTTCAGGTGGAATGGTTTTGGTTGTAAAAAGGTGCAGGTAACTGATCTCTAACTACTAATTTTTGGTGAAGTCAAGAATCCATCTGCTATTTCATCCGAGAGACCTACCACTGCAGACATGGACGGTGTCGCTGGAGGCCGGTTCAGAAAAGCTAAGCTAAGTAGCCCTGAACTGCTACCCGCGGCAACCACCGCCACTGGATCCGGGCTGCAGCGTCACGGAGCCAGGACGGGAGCCCCCGACGTAGTGGCGGCGGCGGCGGCGGCATGCTGCCCCCGTCCAGCTGTTCGACGCCGGATGGGTCAGCTGACCTGGCAGGGGCCGTCTGGTGACCTGGTGGGGCCCAACACCGCCGGGGGAGACAACAACGGCCTGGTCCGGTCCGCATGATGAACCGGGCTCTGGGACGGTCGGCTCCGTCGCTCGCCGGACTGAATGGAGCTCGGTCTTCCCAGAGGAGACGGTCTGGTTCATCGGTGTTTCCTCCTCTTACCTGGAGATATCTCACTTGTCATTGTTTTGGAGATATACTGGTTCTAACAGCTGTCGTCTGTTTTAACAGCTGCTAACGGCTGTTACCTGGAGTTAGCACTCGGACCACGGGACCTGGCATGAAAAGGAGCGCTGAACACTAGCAGCTCCTCTAGTACACCAGATTTTTCCTGGTGTACTGAAACTTGAATTTCCCCCTTGGGGGATTAATAAAGTATTTTGAATTGAATTGAATTGCATTTGTGACAGAATAGTGTTAAATAATGTACAATTATAGGAAGGATATCTTAAAGTATTTCAGGATAACTGTGCAGAGATATTTTTCTGATCAGCTT
The DNA here is from genome assembly GCA_018398805.1 of Hirundichthys speculiger. Taxonomy (NCBI): domain Eukaryota; kingdom Metazoa; phylum Chordata; class Actinopteri; order Beloniformes; family Exocoetidae; genus Hirundichthys; species Hirundichthys speculiger. The sequence continues at coordinate 87,314 of JAGFBZ010002519.1, forward strand.
CAACACCAGGTGTCAGGGTGGGAAGGGATACGGATATAAACTGGGACTTGTCTGGTCGGCAATGGAATGCAGGTTCGCAGGGTAGGGCTGTAGCGATACACTAATCTCGCGATACGATATGATACGATATATTTGGCTCACGATACGATATATATCGATATTCGTCTTGCAATACATTTACATCATTTTCCGAAAGATTTTAACGGGACAACGTGCTTTTGATGACATCTTGTGAGTGTTCCAATTACTTTGTTTGAATTAATTGAACTGAAAGCATCAATTACACATTATATGGCTGACAGGCAGCTTGCAAATGCTGGACAAAATGAATAAAAGACAATAGGATAGCGGCGCTTTATCGTGTTCACCATGCACCTAAAGCCGGTGTTTTCCACCACTGAATACGGTCTCAAATCCTGACAAATAAAGTAGGGAATGGACTCCGTAATTTTCTGTGACCTAGGTGAAGTGGATGGAAAACTGGTGGCAACAACCGCCGTCACTGTCCAACGTGGTTTGTTTCTTGGGCTAGCTCTCAGTTAGCATTAGCTTGTCCGGGTGGTGATGTTTCAGGGGGGCTCGCAGGTTGGTGGTATTTCCAGAGTACTTCACGTTTGTGTGACACAGCTTGCAAACCGCCATACTTTTGTCTAAATCTTCGCTTTCCTTTTTCTTTTTAAAACCGAACTGCTCCCAGATCGCTAGGTTTATACTCGCCGCCATTCTCCTGACTGACTCAGCTCTAGTTGAAAGAGAAGCTGGCTTCTGGATAACTTGTTAGCAATGCGACACTAGCGGCTGGAGGACTTAATGACTCTTCCTGCACTTTACAGGAAGAGGGAGCTTAGAATATCGTTACCCGCGGCTGAAATATCGATACTCCTTGGGGAAATAAAATATCGGTATATATCGCAGAATCGATAAAATCGCCCAGCCCTAACGCGGGGGAAGGTTGTGGATCTTCTTTATCCAAAAAAAGAAAAAAAAAATCCAGACCAAAAGAGATTCAGCATCATACACGATAATCGCATCAAGTCAGAACAGAAATTTAAACTGCATTAATTTCATCTCAGCCCTGCGATGGTCTGGGAACCTGTCCAGGTCGTATCCCGCCTCTCGCCCTCTGACGGCTGGGATCGACTCCAGCGAACAGTTGGACCCTTCTCAGTGTGTCTTACAAGCGCTATTATCATCGGTGTTCATTTGGCAGGGGGTAGATGAAACCTTCAGACGAGGGCGAGAGTTGACGCCACAGAGGAATCGGAGAAGGAGCTGCGAGATGAACAGCGAGTGTACAACAGGGGGTTAGAAGTAATTTCCTGGAGTAATGTGCAGAGAGCCACAAGGATATACAGTTGTTGCACAAGGCTCAAGGCTGAAGAAGCAGGGAATAGACAAACCGCAAGTGTCCTCTTGAAATCTTCAGCTAACAAGAATGCATCATTAGATATTTCGCCTCTCCCCCCCCCGTTCTCCCACACATCACCCCCCAGCTATAGGATTGCAGTTAAAAAAAAACAAAAAAAAAAAAACAGGGACTTGAGATAAAAGATCAGAGGCCTTAATAGGAGCTACATTGTGTGTTCTCTCCTCCTGTGTTCTCCTCACCGGGAGCGAAACAGCCTTTGATTAATATCTATAAAGAGATTTGAGACTCATAAAGATCTGCAATTTAGCCAGGTGTGTTATCTTAAGCCCGGTCATTTGGGAATTGGCTCGCTCATCAGGGGACCGGGGAAGCCCGCGGTGTTTATCAGGCCGGCTCGCATCAGAACACTGAGATAAAGGCTTGGGGGTACCGGTCGGCCAGCCTCCGGTTAACGCTGTGTTCTGACCTGCTGGTTTCAATTTTCTGTCAAAGTACTATAATTGACAGCCTGCTGAATATATATATATATATATTTTTAAACATGAAATGTTATTTTTTTCCCCAAAACTTCAGCAGATAAACCTTCACAACATGTAAAGGTCATAATCCTCGTAACACGGTTGCATCCGGTTTGTGGTTTGTTAGGTGGACGTCCATTTTTCTGTATTTTTGTAGTTTTTTTTGTTTTTTTTCCCCCACAAACATAACCGCTAAATTGGTTGTGCTTGTTCACTGGCGGTCCGGGGCTTCAGTTCGTGTTAGCTGGCACGCTTTGAACCGAGTCATGACAAGTTGGCAAATGATGAACTCCTGACCCCTGGTGCACTGCTGTTGGGCACTTCTGGTCCTACGCACAGTAGAAGCTTGTTCGCTCCCATGTTCCTCTTTGTTCATGACGCTGGTTCAGTGCCACGTACACGCGTGCAACCTCGTGGCTCTGTCGTGTGTGTGTGTCTGTTGGGGCTGTAGTGATGCACTAATTTTGTGATACGATGCACGATATTCGGCTCACGGTACGATATATATCGATATTCATCTTACAATACATTTACATCATTTTCTGAAAGATTTTAAAGGGACAAAGTGATTTTGGTGACATCTTGTGAGTGTTACAATGACTTTGTTTGAATTAATTGAACTGAAAGCATCAGTTACACATTATATGGCTGACAGGCAGCTTGCAAATGATGGACAAAATGAATAAAAGTTTCAATAGTTTCATTTATTTAAACAGTGCAAATTGTTGCTTGCAAGCTTTTAAAGGTGGGATACAGGGGTTTGAAAGAAGCTTAGAATATCGATACCCGGGCTGAAGACCAATATATTTCGCAGAATTGATAAAATCGCTCAGCTCTAGTGTCTGTGTGTGAATGTCATTCATTCATCCCATAGACTGTATAAGAAGAACCGGACAAGCCTTCTTTGACATCATCCGTAGGTTTTTTGAAGAGTTGGGGGGGATGTGATGGAGAGGGACTTTAAAACTTACCAACTGGCAGGATGCAGCAGTTTTCTCTAAAAGAGAAAAGTTAGATTTTCAAAGCTCCTCGTTCGGTCACCCTTCATACGGTCTCACCCACGAACGTACGTTTGATCTTTCTTTGATCTCGTTTTCACTCAGCTTGTGTCAGCTTGGTGCTTTATCCACGTGTTTGGTAATGCATGTGTGGTCCAACATGGACGAATGCCCCCCCCCCCCCCTCCCCTTCCAGAAAATTAATCTTGAAACATTCGTCGCAATCTTCTGCTGACGCTCCAGAACCAACCAGGTGGTGTCCAACTGTAGTTTTTGGGTCTACAAAGAAAAAACGGAAGATGGAGATTAGATTGTTAAATCATTAATTTCCAGGAGGATGTTGCAGAGCCTGTGAGGAAAACAATTTTAAATGTACAGCACAGATTTCTATTCCATCGCATTGTGAAAGGACTCCATACTTAATATCCGACCAGTTTCTGCATCCAGGGACTGAGTCCGTCCCCCGCTGTCAATCACAGACTAATCATCTCGCTTCTTTGTGTTTTCTTTGTGAGTCTGTTTGCTTCGGAGAAGACTTGGGTGTAAAGAGCATCAGCTCTATAAGGATAACACCTCATCGCTTCAGTTTGGTGCACAGATCCCTCGTGTGGGGGAAATCCAGCATCTCATCTTATCTCATCTCCCCATGACTCTTTTCTTTCTGCATGCATGTGAGTGCAGCGGAGCCATGCATCAAATCCCGTCTTCCCCTGAGTTACACATCTAATCACAGCGGCGTCATTCCTCTTCTCTAACTCCGTTGGCAGGACCTGTCAGGCGGCATACGCTGGAAGAAGGGGTGACTTTGAATTGCTGCTAATGACTGTAGGATATAACCACCCTCTCTGTTTTACTCCCCCTCGCTCTTTTCTTTCTTGTCCACTCCTGTCATTTGCACTCACGGTCATCCTCCTTCTTGTTCGCTGCTATTCTCGGGATGTGCTGATTAGAGAGTACAACAAAGGGGGAATGAGATGAAACAAGGAGTGGTACCTGTTTTATTTTATTTTTTTAAAACCAAAGAGAACCGGATGTGGACACGCTGGAGAGCAGAGTCGTCAAGTGTCTACACGAGGAGGACCTGCTTTTGTCAAAAACGACGGTGTATTTGTTCAGATTATGAAAATGAGGCCGACCACGAATCCGGTATTCAGACAAATGACGACTCAGATAAAAAAAACATACATAAAAAACACAATCTCAGCCGAGACGCTGCTTTGTACGCAGTCCAACAGGCAACACTTGAGCATCAAACGAGCCGGCCCGCTGCCAAACCCATTTAAATCTTGACCAAACAAAGCAGAGACAGCTCCTTATTGAGCCCGCAACCTTCATTAACGGTTTACACTCACCAAAAGATCCTTTGGTTTTAAGTAATTTTGAAGTCTGCACAAAGACGAGGGAGATGAGTTCAGCTTTGACCCCGGGAACGGTCATCGTTTTTTTTCCACTGTCGTAAGAGACGCAGAAAGACGCTGGAAGAACTAGACGCCGTGTATTCTTGTACATAAAGAGACAATTGCGTGAAAGAAGGTGGACAGCTTCGAGCGAGGAATGTGAGACTGATGAGATACAGATCTGCGTCGGCCGCATCGCTGCAGCAGCCAGGACAGGAAAGAGTTATGGTGAGGAGTTTTTGCTCAAAACAAGTTGTTGGGTTTCTCTTTGATAATTGACCTGAGATGACTTTTAGTCTTTGAGCTGGACTGAATCAATAACAACCTAATCAAGTATCTGCATGAAAATGGAATTAACTTGTTATTTCTCTTGGCAAAAGGAAAAAAAATGTGACCTAAATTTAACTGTAACGGACCAAACCTTTTTTAATTTAAATCCACTAACTCCTTCGCACAAGTTTTTCCAACAACCCAGACAGACATTTTTTTTTTTTTTTTCCAATTCATCTTAGACGGCTCCAAAATTAAACTGGAAAGATTTTGAACTCGCTTTAGAAAGCCAATCCATCACAGCGAGCATCCCACATATTTTTTTTTTTTTTTAACCGTCTCACTTGCTTTATCCTTGTTGTCTCAGTGAGATGCACATCCTCTCCTCTCAACTGTTCAACAGATCAGCGCCTGAGCATGCCGTTAAGTTCGCCGGTATCTTGGCACGACTGCCGGGATTGAATTTCGTCCAGTTGTTGCTGGGAAGGTCGAGCCAAAACAGCAAATGTAAATCTCATTGGTTGGAGGCGAAGTCAGGAGGATCCTGTAACACGAATGGCCACGTAAATTCTGTACCAACCCATGACATTAATGTAAAAGCTGGAGATGTCAAATCAGCAAAGTCGGTGCTTCTGGGCTTTTATAGGGAATATATTTGCAGTCCATCCAAAATATGTGGCGTTTTTCTTCAAATCCATGATTAGATGCCAATACTGTTCAGATGTCGATCTTCAGATCATGCTATAGATCAGTGTTGCGCAAACTGTGGTACGCGTACCACCTGTGGTACGCTAGCGCTCTCTGGTGGTACGCGGGGGAACGTCATGACTTTCCACATTTTTTCCACATTTTCACTTAAAAAAATCGGAAACATACAATGCATTATAAATACAACATTTAAAACGAATGTGTAGCTTCATATAATTTTAATGGTGTCTTTTAAAAAAATATTTGTTGCATATTCAGTTGCAGTGCAGATGTAGCAACTTTTGAGTGTGTTTATTTTGCTCTGTATGAGAGTATGAGTATGTGAGAATTATTGGACAGAGTTGTAAATGTCTGATTCAGTAAAGTAACAATTTAGGTAATAAATAACCACAATAAGGAATAAACATCTCTGTGTGTTTAAAGCTAATGGAGAAGGCATATATGGCTATATTTTAAAATTGGTGGTGGTACTCAGAGAGCTGAACAGGTGGTACGCAGAATTAAAAGTTGGAGAACCACTGCTATAGACAACATCAGATCGCCTGATCTCGATTAGAACGCTCTCAAAAATAAACCCTCTAACTTAGCAGTAAATACAGTACAGTAAACCCGAACACTTCGCAGTTAATGGGGGCTGTGACCCCCCCATGAATGGTGAAAAACCACGATGTGGAGTACCCCCTCAACTTATCAAGAAGTTCCACTTTTTCAAAAAAGAAAAAAAAAGTTTGATTCTACCTCGTTCCGTTCCTCCGAAAACTCTATTTATTTTGATGCTCTGCCTAGCAACCCCAGTGACACATATTTGACTCAACTGACGTTGATGGCAGTGAATAAGTTAACTTTAAAACGGCACTAAATCACTGAACTAAGCAAGCGATATTCGGAACTGACGAACGGAAACACTAGTGTATCAGCGTTAAACTCGGCTTTGTCTCATGAGAGCAAGAGATGGAAGATGCGGGGACGCGTGTCAGCCAATCAGCGTACAGACAACTGACGCCACAGTAATGCTCGTCGTAGCAGCCAATCACAGGCCTCGATTTACATTCATGGGGCATCCTGTGTAGGCTCTTGTTGCTTCCTGAGACTTGTTCTTGATGTGATGATGTGTTTTGCTTCTGCTTTGCACACTTCGTTTGAATTTTTTTCATTTTTTTTCAATTTTTTTCATTTTTTAGAATTTTTTTTTTTCGGTGAATATTTTTGAAACCTCTGCGATGTACTGACACCGCGATTGCTGAGACCGTGTACTGTGAGGGTTTACTATAATCCATATTCGGATGGGATGCTCTTTCATTGGAACAGTCCCGTAGGTGCGGTATTATCTCCAGACGGGCCGTGGATGTATACTGATTTATGCTTTCATACGCCACCTCTTTATAACTGGACTCTCAGGCTTTTTCGGTTCGGTACGGTTCGTTGTGCGTCACTGCTCCAAGCCCCGATCCCAACCAAACGGCAGAGATGCGGTCCAACAAAACAGAGGCGGTCACGGTTTTCGGATCAAATCCAACAGGGCTCTGGCGCATTTTCTGAACTGTTCAGATTTTTTATCCGTTCGCAGGAAGTTGCACGACACGGTGGGATCATCTGGTCGGCCGCGTTACGCCGCTGCAGCGCCGTTTGTTGAGTGGAGACCAGATTCGTCTCCTCCGCTGACATAGATCGCTACTTCTTGTAGCGTCCCGCCATGAGACAAGAGTCATAACAAAGAAAGTTCCTGCTGATGCTGCGTAGGAAGGACTGGAGATGTCAACGGTCCATGTGGAGCAGGAGTAGTGAAAATATTTAGATAACTATCAGATCAACGTAGTAGTCTACATGCTTGATTTATTTGGTGAAAACACTCATTTCAGAATAAAGCTGTCGAGGAGAAAAAAAAAGCAAAAAAAAAAAAAAACATTTCCATAAAAGTGTGGCACCTCATATCACTCTCTCTCTCTTTTTTCTTCCCATTTTTGGCCTGTTGGTGAGTTTGTAAACAGCGGGAATTTAGTTTTGTCAGCATTCAGAACACATTTCGGTTGACATAAGGTATCCTGTGCAGCGTTAAAAACAGCTTATACGAGTGGGAGGGAGGAATGAAGGATGTAAGCAGAGTTGTATCATCAGCAGAAGCGCTGTAAGTATCGTCAGCAGAGGCAGGCCGGCGAGGGCTGTATATACTCCTGACAGACTGCTGCCTCACTCTCTCCTCCTGCTCTTTTCACTTTTTTCCTCCCTTCTCAGCCTGAACAGTTTCTTTTTTTTTTTTTTTGTATTTTCTTTTTGTTCCGTTTTTAAACTCCAGTTCCTCGGCCAAACCTGATCTCAGGATTTGTCAACCAACCACGAGTCGGTCGGCCTGTTCCTTTAACGTCTGTCTGAGCCCGGGCTCTGTTTTTTTTTTTTTTTTTTTTTTTGTATATTGATTCCAATCCACCATTTTGGCCAGAGAACGGCAGCTGGGGGAAGATCAGAGAGGGCGGACCTTTGGAGCCGGACAGGCTCTTCCAGTGGCGGTTGTTGCCATGGTTTTTTGTTGTCGGGACAAACTGTCGGCCAGCGGCCGAGAGCCTGAGCTGCTGTTTGTTAAAGATAAGTGGAAAAGCCAGGGGTGGGGAGAGCAGGCGGACGCGGAGAGGGAGCCCTGCTTCACTTTATTTATTTATCTTTCTTTTTTTTTTTTTTTTTTGACCAGAGGACACAGCTAAAAAGCGCTCACCACCTCAAAGCGAAGTGGGGATCCCGACAGATCGCGCCCCCCTCTTTTAGTCGTTCGCTGAGGCTT